>JAVTVY010016686.1:0-67284 GCA_036873755.1 Hanleya hanleyi
AGTAACCATCTACAGGCCAGATTCAGCTATGGTGTAATACTAGTAGTAACCATCTACAGGCCAGATTCAGCTATGGTGTAATACTAGTAGTAACCATCTACAGGCCAGATTCAGCAAGGATGTAATACTAGTAGTAACCATCTACAGGCCAGATTCAGCAAGGATGTAATACTAGTAGTAACCATCTACAGGCCAGATTCAGCAAGGATGTAATACTAGTAGTAACCATCTACAGGCCAGATTCAGCTATGGTGTAATACTAGTAGTAACCATCTACAGGCCAGATTCAGCTATGGTGTAATACTAGTAGTAACCATCTACAGGCCAGATTCAGCAAGGATGTAATACGAGTAGTAACCATCTACAGGCCAGATTCAGCTATGGTGTAATACGAGTAGTAACCATCTACAGGCCAGATTCAGCTATGGTGTAATACTAGTAGTAACCATCTACAGGCCAGATTCAGCTATGGTGTAATACTAGTAGTAACCATCTACAGGCCAGATTCAGCTATGGTGTAATACTAGTAGTAACCATCTACAGGCCAGATTCAGCAAGGATGTAATACTAGTAGTAACCATCTACAGGCCAGATTCAGCTATGGTGTAATACTAGTAGTAACCATCTACAGGCCAGATTCAGCTATGGTGTAATACTAGTAGTAACCATCTACAGGCCAGATTCAGCTATGGTGTAATACTAGTAGTAACCATCTACAGGCCAGATTCAGTTAGAGACCTAATACTACTAATGTTATTATTCTGAGCAGCAGAATGTTATTAAACCTTCCGCTTAATTGTATCAGTTGTAAATCAGTCAGGTGTCTCTTTGTTCTCATCTCTCTGTTCTCATCTGGTCCATGGAAACTTACATGTAGTCCACTCAATTTTCAATTCACTTGCATCAAATTAATAAAATGAAATTTGACAGTCAATTATAAATTTTCGTTTTCGCATTTACAAGTTGAAGAATCCAAAATTGTAAACTGACTGTCAATATTTGTTTTACAAGAATTTGACAACACACACCACGTTTAACCAAAAACCCAATGCCTTATTCACTCACTCTTATGTACTCGGTGGTCTGCATGCTCACATAGGCAGCACTGAGACAACGCACATGCGCCATTGCATATTAGGCATACTGTATCAAGGGTCAGACTTGATTTAGACAAATTAAGGCTCCCGATAAGCTTGTCTGAAAACTGTAAATCAATGCTAGAAAATTAGAAAGTGTTAACAAATATGAGAAGTTCATTGTTCATTTCAATAAGTTAATCTTAATAATGCTGATCCAATCATCAAAGTACAGTTGATAACTGCATCCGTAACTGCTTCAATATATAGTTTCTCCCCTCCGAGCACTGGGAATATCGGCCATCCCAATCCGGAAACTCCTATGTGTTTTCAAACTTCACTTATTGAGTCAAGTGTGAATCAGGACTCTCGATCAGAATAATTTTTTTTTTTTTTATTTTGATACCTGTATAACAAAAACTGAAAATTGAAAAGTTCTATTTTTGATTTTATAGCATGTGAAGAGACAATTTGAAAATTGAATGGATGAAGTTTACACAGACCTCATCACAGTGGAAATATTTACACCGGAAAAACTAAAACTTTGGTCTGTGGAGGTTTTCAACACAGTTTGTCTGTGGAAGTTCTGAATACAGCTGGTCTAATCAGGTTCTGTATACTGCTGGTCTATGGGCGTTCTGAATATAGCTGGTGTATGGACGTTCTTAATACAGCTGATCTATGGAGGTTCTGAATAGAGATGGTCTATGGAGGTTCTCTATACAGCTGGTTCATGGAGGTTCTCTATCGAGGTAATCTATGGCGGTTCACAATACAGCTGGTCTATGGTAGTTCTCAAAACAGCTGATCTATGTACAAAATCACAGAGAATTCATTCCTCACACTTATCAGGAGTCTTAAATAATAATATTGGCTGTCAGTGTCAGTTTCAACTCCCTGACTGAGCGGTGTCGGAATTTCCTGAGGACTCTGGTAAATGGGGAACAGTTTTGGCCGAAATGGGAGTAGTAGAGTCTGAATCTGAACTAGACTTCCATCTCCACCAGGACACTTTCATTCTATCCCACAACGCACCAGGTGAGTCGAGAGCAGGGCGCACATCCAGCAGGGTGAACTGGAATGTCTGAGGGTCCACACTGCCTCCGTCATAATAGTCAATGATATAACGAACTTCTTTGCCACATCTGTCCACAATCCAATCATGGCGGTCAAACGGGAGCTCGTACCTGTACAGGAAATCCAAATGAGATAAATTAAGACAGAGTGTGATTGTAATATCCAACTGGCAAATGTAATGTACTCCACCTGTACCGGATAGACTGACAGCCATTAGACACTGCGCTAATCTCTCTAATCATTCAATCCCTGCAAGTGAAATTTCTCAGCATTTATAAAATCCGGAGGTGATCAAATTTATTAGAACAGGAAGTTAATAAATTGGTTCAAAATCATGCATATAATCCTTTTATTTCTTTGTTATTTTAATGATTTTAGAGGTTGATCAAATTTATTAGAACCACTGATTGAATTTTGTCCCAGAAATTTGGGGTGATTGGATTTTAATAGAAGGATTGAATTATTAAAGACATTACCATAGTCATGGCATTCGGTGTCATTAACAGTCTCCTCTGTAATAAGTGCTTCCATTTTTCACTGGTTGAATATTTGTCTAAACATGCCATTAAATGTCCCGTAACTGACATGTCCTAAATCCGACGGTAGCTGATGGCAAATATACGAGCACCATTAGCTCATTTAATCCTCATTCTAAAACCCAAAGTAATTATTCTATTTCCCTGTTCTGACTCAGCAGATTTTTTATTGTCTGTGTTACAAGTTTTTCCCCCCCATTCTTGAGTCATGACAAGTGGATGTGAAGCAGAAGAATGAATAACTAAATAGGAAGTGACAAGTTAAGCAATAATTCCCAGAAATATGATTCATATCTGTGCGAGTTATGATATATAGCGAGACACAAGCTCTCCAAACCAATGAAAACTGATGAAGCACAGCATAGTGTTAATTTCCCACAACACCATGTCAATCGATGGGTAACTGTGGAGGTTCACCATATAAGTCTAATATAAGTACATAGAAGAGTATATTCTATAATAATTTGATCGCTTCTTCAACATTCAATCACCTCCATATTTGTCTTTGTCAATTTAAGATAAATAGATTATCTTTTTACATAATTCATAATCACAGAAGCCTGTATGCGCATTACTTTCAACCAATCAACAATTGTCTGTTACAGAACAGAGAATGATGGGCACAGTTTTAATACAAATCAATCAGAGGTACATGTGACTGTCTGACAGTAGGAGATGAAGAATCTGATGCCAGGAGAATGTATAAATGCCCCCCCTCCCCCCTCCCCCCTTCACACATACATACCATACATGTACATGTAGTATAGTTTCTCATCTCTATCCCAGTATTTAATGGTAATAGCTTGACATGATTGATATATGAACCATACCATTTAATCCCAAGGAGGCAAAGTGATTTTTTTTATATACTAACCAATGAGTCCATTCAGGTCTTCATGCCAATCTGTTTTTATGTGATAGCCCTGTCAAACTCTATCCCAATAGCTGAAAGATTCAGTCAATTGATGGACTAAGCCAAGTTGCATTAAGTTTGATGCATTTCAGTTGAATCCTGTCATATCGTGTGAACTTGTGCTTCTTTGAGCAGCGATTTTTTTCCAGTTTCTGATATATGTCTTGGAGCAGTGAGGTCTCATTGCATAGTGCATCACTGTGCCATACTGGTACTTAGCGCCAACAGACAAAAAAGTATTGATTGCCTAACATCGAAAATGGAAAAGGGCAAATTTCCACAAAAACATTTTTTTCATATTACATGTACCTATTCGTGGAAAATTCAGATATCATCTTTGAAATTGTGCACTTGAACTAATATAAGTATTATCTCAAGTTCATTCCTGCTCGTGACAGAGTTGATAGCAGTTTAAATGTGGATACTGCAGACCTCTCAAGTTATAATTTTGCCCAGGAGTGAGATTTGAGTATATCTGCCCAGGAGATACGAGCCACCAAAAAATGAAAATTTCTAGGCATCATTTCATTCAATTTTTCACATTTTTGTTTAATATAACAGTCTACCATTATACATTTCACCTTCATGGAGGCTATAAATGGATACTTTATAACCAAGTCTAGGAAAATTTTGAAATTACTGACTCTTTTTCTGCAAACTGGAGCACTTTTGAATGATTCTTGTTTTTTTCATAAATAATTTCATGAAATGCTCAGACATGCCAGATGCATGAAATTTTGATATAGCTGCGTGAGAGATATGCCAAATGCGCGAGTCTCTTGTCGAATGCGTGAGGGTTGATAGGTCTGGTACTGGTACTGCCGGGACAGAGAAAGTTAAGCTGTGATTACAACGGCTCTACAAAGACAACTTCACTCAGACCTATTAATGTCCATCCAGCCTCAGGCAGGTCAAACCACCATCACATACATCTTCATTATTCCCATCATCTCTACATCAGCTTCTACAGTCCTTTAACCTCGATTCCTTTGACTCGCTTCAATTATTCTGAACTGTTGTCTTAGGTTGTCATAGTGACCAATAATCAAAGTGTAGATGTTGTAAAGTAGGAGAAATAAGGATGAGAAACATTGTGATGAGGATATTAACCACAAGATGAAGGTAATCACAGGTAATTAATTAAAGAACAGCTGTTTTCTCTCATGATCCAGCTCTTAAACAGGGCTGTTATATAGCAGATTATTTCTCACATCACAACATACTGCGTAATACTAATAATGTCTCGCTTTATTGATACACCTCAAGTTACGGGTTTAGTATGAGTATGAGCTGTGGGTAATCCCATATGCATAATAATGCATCATGGGATATCTTCCAGTTTTAAACCATTTGATTGGTCAACTCAAATGAAAATGCAGGATTTTCATTGGCTTGTGGGAACAAGAGCCCAAGGGGCTTCAATATACGCCCTTGTAACTGGAATTACACGGGTCCAAATTTCGAGGTTGTTTAATAGCCTTGATTCCAATTGGTAGCTAGCCTACAGTTTTGTGCTTCTGACAATGGTAACTAGTTCACCTTGAAGCAAGAGCTGAGAGCTCACATATCCCACACTGAAATCGATAACAGTCAAACACAAGAAAATAGTAGTTTTACTGCAAATGGATTTCTTTCAGACCAGAGAATTTTTCATGAAGGAAGAAGAAATTGATGAAGTAAACCTTTGTTCTAGAGTTAATAAACAGGTGTGAAGTTCATAAAGGACCCCTCTCCCCGTTAAATAAGTAAATGTATGGTTATTATTTCTTAACAGTTCAACTAAATGTAGCTTTTTCAAACATGGGAGACAACTCCACAGGACAATACCATATACATGTAGTTTTGAATATTCCAACCTAACACATCTAGTCAGCTAAACTTGATTCAGTTTTGGGGGACTGTGACCTTGACCTTTGACAAATTGATCTCAAACTGTATGGCTCCTCTTTGCCATGCGAGTAAGGTATACTCAAGGTTTGGTACCAATCCATACCTTGAAACTAGAGATATCGCATGGACAACAAATGTTAATGGATGAATGGACAGAACATAATCATTCATCGCATTACACGACCTCGTCCTCGACAGGGATATGAAAATGTGACATTTAATGATTTCTTGATTTTGGGGTCACAGTGACCTTGACCTTTGACCCACATTTTGGTATGTATAACACATCATGTCCCTCTAATGTATCTACTGGCAGAAAAAAAATATATTTTAATGATTTCCTGATTTTGGGGTCACAGTGACCTTGACCTTTGACCTTGAACTAAATTTTGGTACACGACACATCGTCTTCCCTCAATGTATCAATGAATACAAAAAAATCATGATTGTTATGAATTTCATGATTTTGGGGGTCACAGTGACCTTGACGTTCGGCCTTGACCTGCATTTTGCTATGTGACACATCATGTCCCCCTAATGTATCTACTGACACAAAAAAGAGTAATTTTCAAAGATTTCTTGATTCTGGAGTCACAGTGAACTTGACCTAAATTTTGATACATGAAAAACTGTCTCCCCGTAATTTCTCAATAGACACAAAAAATCATGATTTTTAATAATTTCACGATTTTGGGGTCAGAGTGACCTTGACCTTTGACCAGGTCACTTGACCTACATTTTGGTATGTGACACAGTGTTTCCCCCTAATGTATCTACTGACACAAAAACATGTTATTTTTAATAATTTCCTGATTTTGGGGTCACTGTGATCTTTGACCTTGACCTAATTTTTGGTATGCTACACTTCATTTCGCCCTATTGAATTTACTAACAATTTTTTTTTAATTTTTAATGATTTCCTGATTTTTAGGTCACACTGACCTTTGACCTTGATTCTGGGTCACAGTGACCTTGACTATTGAACTGGATCTAAATTTCGGTATATGACGAAACGGCTAATTTCTCAATGGACTCATAAACTCATGATTTTTAACAATTTCACAATTTTTGGGTCACAGTGAAATTGACCTTTGACCTTGACCTACATTTTGATAGGTGAAACATCGTGTCCCCCTAATGACATAAAAAATGTTATTTTTAAAAAATTCCTGATTTTGGGGTCGCAGTGACCTTTGACCTTCGACCTTGACCTGTTTTTTGATATGCGACACTTCATTTCCCCCTACTGAATCCACTCACAAAAAAAATATAAATTTTTAATGATTTCCTGATTTTTCTGTCACACTGACCTTTGACCTCTGACCTCGACCTACATTTGGTATGCAAGACATCGTTCTCCCCCTAGGGCATCCACTCACCAAAAATTAGAACTGTAGATAGAAAACTGTCAATGATCAATGATTTCCGGATTTTAGGCAAGTGACCTTTGACCTCTGACCTCGACCTCAATTTTGGTATGCGACACATCGTCTCCACCTAGTGTATCCACTCACGAAAAATCGCAACTGTGGATAGAAAACGTTCACAGAAAAAGACCGGACACGAACACTTCAGTGATTTCCTGTTTTTTAGACCAGTGACCTTTGACCTCTGACCTCGACCTTCATTTTGGTACGCGACACATCGTCTCCCCATAGGGTATCCACTTACCAAAAATTAGAATTGTAGATTGAAAGCTGTCCCAGATATAGACCGGGCACGAGGGACGGACAGACATCACTCCCTCATGCGACCGCAACAACTACATGTGCTTTCACCAAAAGGTGAAAAAATGTGATCATGTCCTCTCTAAGGAGAGCATTATTGATACAATGCTGATGACAGAAACACATTACAGGCATGAAAGAGCTAAAGAGATAACGCTGAAATATTGCTGCACTGATCCAATTACCCCGCCAGACTGAATAGAACTCCCAATAGAGGCTGCCTTACAAGGTCCATTAAACCTGATGTGATTTGAACAAGAAAGGCCAAGATGAAATACTGAGTGATTTGACGATACCAAGCACAATACATTAGACTGGATCGGACGTAAATTTGAATCCGGAAAAAGACAATCACCATTGAGTCGTGACATTTACCAGTTTATAACAAGATGCAATTTTCACTAGTTATCCATTCAATAAAACATATTTACATTCTGTGTTTATTGCCCAGACCGATTAACAGGTGAAATGCCAGTAGGAGCACAGACCAAATCACTATATCATACAAATGTTCATGTAATTGTAAATGATTGATATAGTAATTCAGCTGTTAAAACATGGAAGAAAATATCAATTTCAAACTTTGTTGGGTGATGATTAGGAGGTGATTCCAAAAGAATGACTCAGTTACACATTATTGAGAGAACAAAGAAGGGCCTGTCTGTTCACTTGACCTGTGATGTCAGCTGATAAGCTAATGGGTTGTATAATTTCACTTTGTGTTATCTAATAACCCAGGAGAATATTTTGAACCTGTTACAAGTGACATAATTTTATATATGTACTATATTATTATCCCAGTATTCAAAGAAAGTATCATTCTGCTTAGAATAATGTACAATTCGGCAAACATTACAAGAAAATATGTCCGCTATCGCCAATTCAAACTTTTCGCCTGTGTTAAAAGATAGGCCAAAGTGAAACTAGAGGTTCCGGTTTGACCCTTGAGCTGCCGCTCTGGCATGAAGCTTATGCTGGTTGTTGTTTTTTTTTAACAAAAACATATGTCTCCCCCAACCTGCCACCTTGCCTTGAGTGGGCGCATTATTTATGAAAAAGTGCCTATAAAATGAATGTAGCAATATTAAAGTATACAAAAGTTAAACAAAACTGCGCATCTGAAAATATTAGTAAAGATCACATAGCATTTCTATCGAATGTAGATGTTGAGAAGACCCAGCAGCATGATAGAATGATTGACGAGTACAAATGCTAAGTGAATAAATGAAAAAGAGTCATGTTGTTTGAACTTGAACCTGGCTCCTTAATAAATAGAATCAGTTGAATGTAATAGTCAAAACATGATGCCGGTATTGTTAATCTGTCATTTGCTATTAAAGCCAGACAAGGCCTGTACATACATGAAGAAGTTGATGGACAGCATGCACACCAAAACCTAGTCATATAAGGAGGCCAGTCCACGGAAGCTTCCATACAAGTCTGGTGAAATTCCATCGAGTAGTTCTTCAAACATCTTGCAGACAAGGCCTGTATAAACATGTAAAATAAGATGGACGGACACCGGACACGAAGGGAGGCACACACACACACACACGAATGTGTCAGATGAGAGGGCTATCTCAAAGAAGCTTCCATCTCAGTTTGGTGAGTTTCTGTTCAGTAGTTCTCCAGATATCTTGCAGAAAAGGAAAAGGGACTGACAGACAGACAGACTGACATACAAGCAGACAGACAACACAAACACTAGAGGTCTTCCCCCAACATAGTTAGTTGGAGAAGACATAATTATATAACCCAGTAGCTAATCAGCTGAAGGCACAGGTCAGTGAACAGACAGGCTCTTCTTCGTTCTCTTAATAATGTGCAACTTCCAGTAGAATTACATTTGAGGTACACAAAGTCTTCTGTATCTTGGTGCGAGACAGTTTAATATATGTGATATTCTGCTCTACTACTCTGTAACACGTAATCAGAAGGAAGGGAAGGTCCAAATGGGTCATAGTGTACAGAGCCATCTCCTCATCCTGGAAAAGTCCCTGATAATCACCTCTGAGTTATCGTAAATCCTCTAGTAATTCAGTCACTGAAGTGAAAGAACCTTGTACGTTAACATGGACAAGCCGCCCCAGGTGAGGTACAATTGAAGTTGAAAAAAAGAAACATTAAATATGATGTTAATGTCTTAATTAGCATAACCAACCTGCATGCCATTTTGTTGGTCCCTCTTTGAAATATTGGGAGCGTGAGTGACATAGTTTTCTAACAATAACTCTTCAAAGTGGTAGGTTTGTATAAAAAAGAGAGCTTTGAGTCGACAAGCCCTGTTCCCTCTCTGTAAATTACCATATGAAGATAAACTATAACCGCAAAAATATTTGTATATAAATCACTTTTGAATCGGTAGCTGGCAGTCCATCAAACCAAGTTTTAGTTATCATTAACTTGTAAGAGAATGAGATAGCTGAATGGACCAAGTTGCAAGTAATGGAAATAATTAATTACAGTCGTTTTTGAGGAGTGCGATCATACTCCCACACCATCACACTCCTTAACTTTAGTTCAGGAGTGTGAAAAATAGCACTTACCTAATGACATTCTTCCTATGTTATAACCTAGAGGAGTGCAATATCACAATCCAAAAAAATAATTTTTGAAATATTAGATGTGTGATTTACAGCACTCCTGCAATGTTTAGAAATGAAAGACTGTAACTGAATATTTGTTTGTAGAACGAAGGTCCCAAAATGTTTGATATCTCAAGATATAATATTCAGCAAGTATTACAAATTTTCTCTCCAGGCAGTTCTGATAGATTAGAGATTTGTAACACACAACGAAGATATGTATATGAAGAAATATTTATTGTACACTTCAAAAAATGACCCAGTGAAAATCGTTGAGGGTTCCCCTTAAAATGGGTCTCGGGACATTCAGTGAGTGACAAATAAAATTTTGTTACCCTATTTCTTCTAATATTTCGAACAGCATTTTTAGACTTCAAAAAAGAATAAACCATCTTTATGACAACCATGTGACAACTGAGGCTAAATATTGTGGCATGGATACATTATTTATTCCAAGAATTGGGAATCTAGCAAGAGAAATTTGTAATTTCTCTCTACAGGTACCTGAAGTTAAGTTTTGCTGTCTGAATAATTAGAAGAAATAGGGTATTTAATTTTTTTATTTTCAAGTATCCGACATGTCATTTAATGTAATTAACTTAACAGGGTAGGAGAACGGATATCACCTAACGTTTTACCAACTTCAACTATACGACATCTTAATGTAAGAGATTCCTTCCCAGGATGGAAGGGCTTTCATCAACAACTAACATGACAATCTGACATTCAGAAAACACACCTAGATATATAAAGCTCGTGTGAAACACGGGCGAAGAGCATTTCCCCAGATAATTTTGTAACACATAATTTGGTACTCACAGGCAGAGGCGTAGCCAGGATTCTGAGTTAGGGAGTCCAAAAGGCCGGGGGGCAGGGGGCCGCCGGTGAGGCCCCCTCCTAGGCGTGGGGTCTGGGGCCCGCTCTGGGGTCATTAATGCTCTCAGATCGAATCTGAGGCATATACAACACTTATTTGTCATGTGCATTACCAAAACTCAGGCCATAGTTTTAAGCCTACAATTATGAAATAAATTGTTCTGCATATTTATAATAATGCTATTTTATTCATTGATTTTGTTTCTGGAAATAAACTTATGTTCCTTCATTGATTTAGAGTTAAGTTATTTTATTCTTAATTATAACTAATTCTTCTTACCAAGTTTTGTGTACATTGAGTAATTTTAGTCTTTGCTCTTTCATAATTGATTGCACTAAACTGTACAAACAAACTGAATGCATTAAATTTTATTTCACCCCTACTAAACTGTACAATCACAAATTGCATGCATTATAATTTTATTTCACCCCTACTACGAAAATGAATTGGTCCGCTTACTGGACTCCAAAGTACAGCCCATGCATGTCCACGGACGAATGCATTGTGTCGAGAAAGGGTGGACGAGTTAAAATCACTGGGACCGATTCAGTGCGAGTTCTGTGTCATACTAAATTATTGTCGCGAAGACATACCGGAAATTACTTCTCCAAATGACCTGCTTCCTGCCACCCCAAACTTTCGGCAATCGAAGCAGAACAGGACATTCCCCGCGTCATCGAATCTATTCACGGGTATTTGGTAAGGCACTCTTTCGGGAAACGTCTAACACATGGAAGCGTCGTGCGACTGTCCCCAGACTGGGCCACAGAACTAGTGGCATTTTCCTTTTTAACCGGACTTCTGTCCCTCACTTCGTCTTCTTCCTCACTGTCACTTTCGTTATCACTTTGTTCAAAATTTTGCCTCGCGCTCCAAGACGCGAAAAACTTCGTAATCTTCTGCATGTTGAAAAGTCAGCACACGAGAACTTGTGTGAAGTATGTCGTCTCCAAGCAGGGGTAACCGCATTAAATATTATACGCTAATGAGAGATGCAAGGCAGAGTAATCTGTGGCGGAGATTTTATAGGTCGCGGAGATTTTATCGGTCGGTCAACTCTGCCGAGTGGAATCTAAAACCTAGGCATTGAATTTGATACGAATGCTGACGGGGGAAATATCAAAATGTCCGTTACGTGCAGCAGGGATTGTTATACATGTTGAAGGAGCGGAGAATAGTTTACGGCTGATTCAACCGGATCCCGTCAAGAACTCTTTCATGAACTTGGCGGAGAAAATATCGGCAGTTTGAAAAGACACTTGACCGTCCAGCAATACGTCCACGCAAATATAAGGCCGTCCAAAATTCCCCAAAATGTTATTTGGGCCGTCCAAAGGACGGCTGGACGGTTAACTGGCTAACTCTATGCTCACAGGGCTTTAGATCTCCCCAATTTGGGCACACCCCCTTTGTCTGTCTGACAATAATAAACTTCATGAACAGATGAAATGTCAATAAATTGTGCTATATAAGTTTACTGTCTGTAGTGCCACCCAATGATGAACAATATCACAAAACTGAAGCAAAATCCTCAGATGTGGACTGGGGAATGTAGATATTGGACTCAAGTCACAGGCCTCGAAATTTGGCGTGAACGAAACGATCGTTCGCGTGTCGGTTACGCAAATCCGAAATGGCCAGAACGAAAAATCGGCTACGTCAATGCGCTTTGGTACATAGGTTCTAGTAACAAAAGTCTCAACCTCTTCTCTGTCTGCCCACTGTGCAAACTTTACCCACATGGCATGTGTCTTTCAGCAGGTTTCAAAAGCGAAACTAAGTCGCGAACTCGGCCCTGTCTGCATCTAATTTCTCTCCACAGTGTAGACTACCACGTGACAGGCATGTGTCTGTCAGCTTGCACAGACTGTTTTGCCTATCCTCGGTTCAGGGCCGGTGCACTGTTATGTAATAAACCAATAGTGGCCAGGAAACAGCTTTACCATACTTGAAGGAGTTGGAATGTAAGGGTTACCCGCAAGCTTCCTCGCTCCAAGGTTGTTGCTCCATGGGGAGCTCTGCACGGAGCTAGCAGCAGAGGTGGCATGCGGAGCTCCTCGCGGAGGAATTACCTCGGAGCGCGGAGCTTGCGCTTAACTGTTGCTCATTGTCACTCCCGCCGTCTCTAAATTTCCAGGCGGCGTGTTCAACATCTCAGACTTTTTCAATCGTGATTTTAATGGAATCACAAGGAAATGGCGAATGAATTAAACAGCCGGAGTCACAATAGTCAATCCTGAATGAATGGAAGCGATTTACGTGTCCCATTCCCGTAAGTTAACCCATTTGTCTGTTCAGTCGCTGACCACGTGCTGTGGACAGTCATAGATATGTCACTCTGACTGCAATCTCGTTGAGTGGTACAGTACTGTTTGACGGCACACTATTATAATTACGTAACCATTTTGCGAAACCAATTGGTTACGTAAAAATTAACATCGTAACCGAACAATAGGTTACGTAAGCCAAAATTACCGTAACCGATTTTTTGGTTACGTCAATGAACCAATTTTCGAGGCCTGAAGTCATGAGAATTTCATATATTGCAGCTTCGCAAAAAGATCGAGCCCTTTAGGGTGGCACATCATTTGAGGTTGCACATCATTGGCAATGCACATATTTGAAATGACAAACATACAAATATGGTTTCTATATCAGTGATGTTGAAGTTGGATTGAAAGAGGAACTATATTATAAAACTTGATATAAAGATTACATTTCTTTTTCAAAGTAAGCATATACAGCTCATTACGTATATGTACATGTATAGTTAGAAACAATTGACCGTGCAATTTGGACCACGTTCTTGGTGTAACTTTGTGTCATGATATGTGAATTATATAATCCCTTTTCTGACAGAGGTATTAACAGTGTAATAGTTGGAGTAGAGGTATCATTTACAGTATGGAATGGGACACCAGCCTTGTGGGTAAACCCTCACATTTGTATGCAAATAAACCAATATAATGACAAATGTTTTCAATCGTACATGTGTAAGCTACATAATAATGTGCACTGGTAAAACTGGGACACCACAAACTCAGTTTTAATTAATATAGTAAGTTAAATGTGTGGACACAAATATGGTTCGTGTAAAAGCTTTATGGTAAATCATATGATGTGGAATAGACGGATTTGATAGCAAAATTGAAGGAAATGTTGTCCTTCATTTAAGGCGACACAAAATTCAAAACTGATAGAGGTTCAGTACTGACGGGTTATTTAATATTGTACTTCTGAAACAAAAATGTCATCAAACTATCAGCAATTACTTTAAAGGAATATACTGTAGATGATTTGTTGTGTGTGTGTGTATATATACAATGTACACTGCATCTCATACCTAATAGCAGGTTAGTTTCACATACAAGAGATATAAAATTTGAAATTGAAATATGAGGGTATGGGGTCGGGCAATACATTGAATAAGTGTAGAATGATGTAAGCTCCCAGAATATATGAGGGTATATGAGAGATAGAGGGTGTGGCTCTGTGCCCCCGGGGGTGAGGACATGCTCCCGGGGGTAGTGGATGGGTTGAATAAGTGTAGATGGCGGATGGGTTGAATAAGTGTATGATGATGTAAGCTCCTTGAATACATGATGGTATGGGATCTGGCGAAGCTTACTTTAAGAGATATAGGGTGGGGCTCAGTGCCCCAGGGGTGGGGACATGCTCCCTGAGGGTAGTGGATAGGTTGAGTAAGTGTAGCATGATCTAAGCTCCCAGACTATATGAGGGAATGGGGTCGGGCGAAGCTTTATCTAAGAGATAGAGGGTGGGGCTCGGTGCCCCAGGGGTGGGGACATGCTCCCTGAGGCTAGTGGATAGGTTAAATAAGTGTAGCATGATCTAAGCTCCCAGACTATATGAGCGTATGGGGTCGGGCGAAGCTTAGTTTAAGAGATAGAGGGCGGGGCTCAGTGCTCCAGGGGTGGGGACATGCTGCCCGAGATATGCATTTGAAATATATGAAAGTTCGGGGGTCGGGCTGGCCTTAGTTTAGGAGACATAGGTGAGACTGAGAAGCTGTGGACAAGAAAATCTTCTAAGTCCAAACCTTTAACATTTACTTGGTCCTGGGGTCCCAGGGGTGGGAACATGCTCCCCGAGGGTAGTGGATGGGTTCAACAAGTGTAGCCAGATGTAAGCATTTGGAATATATAAAAGTTCGGGGGTCGGGCTGGCCTTAGTTTAGGAGACATAGGTGAGACTGAGAAGCTGTGGACAAGAAAATCTTCTAAGTCCAAACCTTTAACATTTACTCGGTCCTGGGGTCCCAGGGGTGGGGACAGGCTCCCCGAGGGTAGTGGATGAGTTCAATATATGTAGCCCGATGTAAGCATCTGAAATATGAGGGTTGGGCAGGCGTTAGAATCAAACTTTTACATTTACTTGGTCCTGCGGATAGACAGACAGATAGACAGATAGACAGACAGGTAGACAGACGGACATCATTGTGGCACCTATATCGAGCTTTCCGCAGCTAAAGCTACGGGCTCGATAAAAAATGGCCATTTGGCTTACAAGGGATGTGAATTATAACACTGGGAATGTTACATTCATGTTCAGCAAAATAGAATTACTGAAGCAAAAATGCGTCTCCATGATTCGCCAACACCACCAAAATCTTGCCAGTCCTTCTTGCAAGATCATTTTACCCAAATTTCATGGAAATCAAACAGTACACGTTGTTCAGAAGATACCTAGCAGGGGTAGAAATATTCAAAACCATCAGCAGGACATTTGTCCTGCTGGTCAAAATCGTTGCCGGACATTTTCATCTTTGTCAGGACAAAAGTTATTGTCAGACAAACTGATGTTGTTTTGCTTCATTGAACTATTTCGGAGATGAATTTCTCAAGCGACCTTCGCCTTTTACTTTTGATTTATCTCTCACATAGAGTCAAAGTTTTACAGGCCCGCCATTTTATCGATCGAACACGAGGTTTCCCTTCAATGTACACCTCATTGCGTGTGACCGACACGCTTCACCCGACGGCCTATAAATACTTTCAACTGCCTGACAAGCAGCCGAGATGTAAAGTGCTCATAGACACATGGTAAATGTAGAAGAATGACGTCGATAATTCAGACCAATCAAATTGAAGGTCACAGGGAAATGCCCTTCAACATTCCATTCTGAACAACAACAACATCAAGCATGGCTGGCGAGCTAGTTGACTTTCGTCGACATTTGTACGCGAATTCGGCGAAGAAAACTAAGAAAAGACGTAACAGATGCCCCTATAAGCCATCTTATAGCACGTTTTTATATATCCTCATAGCATGTTTGATATTTTCTAGTGATTCAGGGCTGATAAACTCCGTCGGACAATCGTCCGAAGGACAACCCAGACCGGACAGTACGTTTTTTTTGTCAGAGATGTCCTACAAATCAATGTACATTTCGTTCCCTGCCTAGTGACGACCAAATGCCACGAAAAACAAGCAGGTGAAAAGCCCTAGGGAGATGGCACATAAGAGTTCAATGGAAACAACTTTAATCGTGATAATGGTTATGGAGGTTTTGATGTTAAATCAGATAAATGAGATTTTTCATTTAAATTGCAAATTGGTTCGCACCGAAAGGGAATTATCATGTCGGCAATTCTATATTTATGCTTGGCAACCTAGAATAGAACAGTTTTTAAAAATTCCTCCAAGCGAATTGGTAAATTTTCATTTCATGAAAAACTTCTTTTTTTTGAGATGCAAAAAAACTTGCCTTTATATTTATGCCAGCTACACCAAATTCTTTTCAGCACAATGACTATCCTTCAAGACCATTGTAATAAAATTTCAAAGAAATCAGACAAGCCATTCAGACGAAATCGTCAGAGAAAGGTTTACCTATGCTCTGACTACAAAGCCATCTAGTGGTGTGCAGCGGGTATCGAAACACAACCAGACAAATTTCCCAGGCCTAAGGAGATTGCAGACAAAGTCTGACCCGAAAATATTTAACGGTTTCAGAAAAATTCACATTTAAAGTCGCAGTGGCGGTGCTGTTTCTCATGAAAATATAAGAGCATTCACTTTGTGGAAATGCTCTAAATAGCAAGTTTTCCTGGTTCCTCTATTTCCCCCATCTCTGGATGTATTAAACCATACCTGGCATTGATACTTTCACAGCAAATGACACACATTCTATATCACGTTACTTGCAACGTAGTTTCCATATCATCATCATGCTGAACAAATAGTTCACATATGAACAAATAGTTCACATGGCCCAAAGTTAGCTAACCTTTACTGAGCATGAATATTCATATGAATTGGAAAACCCTCGTGTATATTCATATCAACTTGTCAATGGCTGGACATTTCTCTAGTTCAACATGCAAAATCACATGAAGAAACAAGTGATTCCATTACCAGTGGTCCTAACCAGTAATCGACGGATGTGACCATGCAACGTATCCTCGACCATATATTTGACTTGTCAGAAATCTCCTAAACCACGTGTCTCAGTTGAACTGTGATGTGGATGGCCTCATTCTCGATCTCAAAACCTGTAAATGGATCAGCCAGGCATTGACCCAAGGTCAGGCGGATCCAATACTATAGGCAACCAAAATGTGGAGAATACATGATGTTTTCACTGCTCCATAAGCATATTATAGAAGTGATATGTCTAAAGTACTCACCCCATCCAGTGACGTATTCTAGCCCGTGGGGAGAACTCTGTAGCCTTCCCACCAAATCTCTTCAGTTTGGGATTACCACATTTACTAAAAGTAAGAGACATCAAGGGTTCAGCAAATTACCTGATCTTATCCAGCTGATCTGATTATAAATTGTGAATAATCCTGAATACATGTAGCTCTATATTGTGAATACATCCTGAATACATGTAGCTCTATAATGTGAATACATCCTGAATACATGTAGCTCTATATTCATTATCAACAGGAGTATAGGATGCATATCAGTATATCCAAACAAGTCAGTGTTCAATGTAGGGGAGAGCACTCAGCCTACTTTTGTCCCACAAACACTAAACACTTTTCAAATGTTGATCCATTTAATATTACTTAATTGGTACCTAGTCTTAAATCATATCAAATTTCCTTTTAATCGTCTTTGTCAATAGGTTGAACAATGTGAACTGATCTGGCAGATGTATTTTAATGGAAAACTGATGGGAATTATTGAATATTTTCATTGAAACACATCAAGGGAGACAACTCCCTCTCACACATCAGGGGGTATAACTCCCACATTGAATAAAATTACATTAAATATCAGAATTCTTTCTGAATTAGATCAACATGAAAGATTGTCAATGGAGTTAAAACATATATTTCAGTATGTGTTTAATTGAAAAGAACTACGAGAAAACGTTTATAACTTGTATTATATTCATGATATCATGCAAACAATTGAGTTTCTCCTAATTATTTAGCATGCATATACTTTGCAGCATTGAAAACTGACAGGAATATAGAGTATTACTGGAATTACTTCTGCACTGAAAATTCAGTTTGACAATATTTTAGAATTGAGCTCATGAAGGATTTGGGGCTGGAGAACATGTGTGTATACATATGCCTGTATCCATTCATACTTACTGGCCATGCAGGGCCTCCCATTTGAGGACCTCCTGCCAGGCTTGTTCATTATTACTGTTGTGTATACGTATGATGGCATCCATATGTCCAGGCTTGACATCATCATCCTTCCATCTCCAACCTGAATAACATAAATACTGATAAACTAGCTATAACCTACAACATCCTGCAGCTACAACATTCAACAATGTAAAATAGGCTACATAAGCTTTCGAAGAAAATATCCTTGTAAAATGAATGTAAATAGCCTATTTTACATTGTCAGAATTATTTTAGGTTTAGTACAATCTCTCCATACCAGAATATACCATACGCATCATACTGATTTGATAAAGACACTAGTTACATAAACAACAAGAGAGAAACTTTGGTAATAGAAATTGATTTTCATAATACAGTATTAAAATGATCTAATAATTAAATCGAGGAAGTGAAATTTTCCACCATAAAATCTGGGGTGATCAATATTATTAGAACTGAAGTTGACAAAATAGTCCAAAATGATGTAGATAATCCATATTTCTTCCTTGATTTAATGATTATAGATTGACTGAATTTGGGGGTGACAGAATTTTTATGGGGAGTGACTGGATATATATGGGGGTGATTGAATTTTGACTTTGAGAATTTTTAGAGGATTTACTGTAAACCTGTGATTGTGAAAGAGTGGTCACTCAGGGACAACTGGATATACATTCCTGCACATGTATTGATAACATGTTACTTGAAATTCAAGTTCAAAACATGTATACAATACAATCAGCTGACTTCACTTTATGTCCTACATACATGTATATGCTAGTACATATGACTAAGTTCCTTTTAATGTCAGAATACCACATACCTTTCCTGAGCATGGCGTTCCAGAACATCTGTGGTGAAGGATACACCCATCGCTCCCCATCAGTGCCTGCCTTAGGTATACTCGATATCTCTCTGTCGATGGGCAAGGCGAAGGGCTGATCAGGAGCAGGGCGCTGATTAGGTGGGGGCATCTACAACCCATAAGGTGGTACAGTTGAACAATAAATCATAAAAGATACAACACTGTAGTATCCACATCTCTCACCAGTTTGAATGTTATCACTTTTACATTTCCATACTCTGACTCTGTATAACATGCAATCAACCAAAATGAAAGTTTCAATCACCTTAAAGTCTAACCGTGGTACTTTTGCAAGTTTATGTCATATTCAAGATAATCTTCCAAATTATAGGATTTATGCCTTGTTTCTTGTTTTATGACTTTAATTTGATAAATTTCAGTGTTATTAATGCATAGTGCATAGTGCACAGTGCCACAAGCATGTCAGAACTTGTGACCTTATTATGGATCGATTAACCACATCCCAACGCAACATTGTTACAAATCAGTTTCATTCTCTGCATTGCCTCGATGTCCCGTAGACTGTGCAGGATGTTCGAAATATGACATCGTTAACATCATCTCTGACGTCAAAACGGGCTTCTCTCCCACTTTAGACAGCTTCTTTCGAAGCCTCGGAGAGAGAATATGAGTGAAATGTTGGGGAAAAGCTTTTATTACATTTTATTATTTGCATCATTATCTTGAATATGATGTACACTCACACAAATACCACAATTACACTTTAATTTAATGCAACATTGTTACAAATCTTTTCCATTATCTGCATTGCCGTGATGTCCTGCAGACTGTATAGGACGCTCGAAGTATGATGTCGTTAATGTCATCTCTGACATCAAAAGAGGCAGTGAAGATTTCTCTTCCACCGTAGAAAGCTGTCTTTGAAACCTCCGAGACAGAATATGAGTGAACTGTTGAGGGAAACTTTATTACGTTTTATTATTCACATCGTTATCTTGAATATAACTTATGCTTACACAAGTACCACAGTTACACTTTAAGGTATCATATATGATATATTGAAATTACTAAAATGACGTCTGTATAAAATCCTTACGAAAATATTTGCTATCGTTTTTTTCACACTGGTGTGCTACCTAAGTTGAACACTGTGAAAAATATGTGTCAGTCTATATATATATTTATGAAAATCTGTACTGAGAGTGAATGTCTGCCTCACCATATTATCTGGATTAATATCTCCCTGACCCTGTGTCATTGGGCATTGAGAGACCTGTGGCTTGGCCTGGTGCATGGGGCACTCGGAGGGGTAGATCCGATTGGAATTGTTGTCTTGGCTGGTTTGAATTGGTTCACTCTGTGAGACAGCATTGTTCCGAGACCCAGTGCTTGGGGAAGAAGCTGATGCACCCATTCTGCAACAGATAGAAGTACTGGTAACAAAGACAATTATGGTATGGTAGATCTATTATGTCCACCAAGAGGACTTTTGGGGGATTATGCAGCATTAATCTGGACAACTTTGATCTATCAGGTATCTAGCGGAGTAATCCAAGCCGGAGCGCCAGGGTTCACAAGAGCCCAACCATTTTGTCAAATCTAAATCTAAGACAGTGAGAATTTCTACTAGTCAGGCATTGAGTTGAATCAATGTAGGGATGGGCGGGAGTATCAGGGATCACCATTCTCCTGCTCCCACCTGGACAGCCATGTTATTCCTAATCCATGCCATGTGCTCCCTTCTTCCTCCCTATGTGCTCCCTGCTCTCACCCCATGTCCTCTCCTCCCAGCATGTGCACCCTCTCCCTGTGTAACCCCCCCCCCCCCACCCTCCAAGCTCCCTCACCCTGTGCTCTTTCTGAAGATACAGAAATGGTAGTTGTATTTTCATGATTGTTTATTCTCGAGATGAAAAATATGTATTTAGTCGTTTTTTAGATGTCCATTGTGTGGATGCGTTATAAAGGAAAGTGATAAAAACCTAGTGTCAGTATATCATGTAAAATTCCTGTCGATTCAACACCATATTTACCAGTAAGCTTTTTGCCATGAATTACAAAGGCATGTTTTAATATCAAACTGTAATTTTCTGTAATGGGTATCTCTTCAAGTTTTACAACTACTAAACAGAATCGAAATTGGATAGATATCGGCAGAACTATCATATGTTGATTACCTTTTCTGTGGTATTCAAGTGTTTTATTGCAAAGAATAGGCTGGCCCACCAAATACATCCAATAAGAGACTCTTTCCTAGTACTGTACATGACTTTCAAATAATTGCCACTCAGTCATCCCCTTATATATCAACAGTGTTCACTATGTCATACTTTGTTGTGCTTTCTTTGTCGTAATAAGCCACACCCTGCTTATTGTCCGAGCTTCCTCTGACCCCTAGCCATGTGATGACAGTATATTATAGATTGTCTTTGGCTGGGGTCAGAGAATTATTCCCTAAAACGTCCACAAATGACTAAACCATGAGGTCGACAATGAGGTAAACAATTCTGTAAAAAATGATCTGGTCGTTCCATTGCGCTTACTTCACACCAATGGAATACTGAATAACTTCCCTTCACTCTCAGACCCATTTCAACAATTTACGTCGTTTTCTAAACTAATACACCTGCTTTTCTTTCACTTTTTCAAAACCTTGCTCTGACTGCCCTACTTCGGACAGAATACAAATCACGCCCAGCCATGATGTTTGCATTCAAATTATCGCTGCGCACGTTGGCTTCCCACTGTGAAGCGTGCGATTGTCATGTAATAATTGTTTTCTGTAGGAAGTAGGTCAGTAACAGAAAGATTTTGAGAAAGTAAAAAGTGACTGTATTTTCTGGGTTTGATACGTAGATCTTTCACACATTTAGATAAAGATTCTATGTTACGGTTGTATACTACTTCTTTGGTGAGTACGGGAACGTTATCGTATTCACAAGAAGAGTTGTGTGATTCTCGAAAATGTCCAATGTCGTGCCACAAAGCTTACTGGCGAAAATTAAATGAAGGACCGGCCATACGAAGATCGTCTGTGCCATAGACATCCCAAGCTTGTACTATCGCCGCATCAGAGGAGATATGATTGACGTGTTCAAGTACTTAAAGGTCAACCCAAACGATCTGAGGTCAAAAATATAAAAAAAATAGTCCTTTCAATTCTGAAAATAATGATATTTTTTTCATAATTTTGTGCCGTCTGGTTGACGAGATATTGCCGTTTGAAAGGTGAAAATCGCTCTCCTGTCAATTCCAGCTGTGACGTCACGGAGGGACAGCCGTCTTGTATTCTCTATGTTAAAGCCGTATACCACAGTCATAAGTAACTGCTGATTTCTTGAGATTTTCAGAGTATCGGGGCATCATTTGTTAAATATGCCGCAACGTTGTGTAGTGGGAGGTTGCAGTTTTACTACAGATGACGGTGTTAGTATTCATTTGTGGCCTAAAGACGAGAAAATCGCTGCAAATTGGACGAAATTTGTACACAACACGAGGGTGTGGAAAAAGGGCCCAAGCCAGTACTCGTATAATTTGCACGGCACATTTTGACAGAAAGACATCATTCGAGGACCTCTACAGCATAGCAGTTTAATTCGGGTATAAACCAAAACTAAAGAGAACAGCTATTCCAACTATCAAACCTAAGAACAATCAGAATGTGACGGCAAAGAAATCGGACAAGGAGAATCTACCACGGACATCGACTGAACGAACCTTGCCTGCAAGCGAGGCCTCGGGCAGGGAGACGACTGTACATGCCCTGCTCGCTCTCGCGTCCCCGATGAACGCCCATAATGCTATCCATGATGTGGCATTTGTTGCTTGAGCACCTACAAGTTAGACTGGATGAGTCTCTATTTCATATATTTAATAATAATAATAAAATGATCTTTCATAAATATATATACGTTTGATAAGTAAATAAATAAAAAAATAAAAAGTCGTACAGTGATCGAGCAAACCGGTCGCCTTTTAATGTGTTTTTTCTGAACACCTATTGGTTCTGAACACCAATTGGAGTGAATGGCTGTAGATACAGAAGTGATAATAATACTTTCATAATCCTTTGACATTTGAGATTGAATATCATTCGATTTCAATTTAATTGACGTAATTTGTCGAAAATTGAGCAAATGTGAATGCCGATCCATCACGTCGTTTGGACGCCCACTCACCATGGCTTACTTTTCGCCACGAATGTCTAAAGTTTTTTATCAAACTACATAATTCTGAAATTGATATTTCATGGGGATTATGGGAAAACAAACAGAATTCAAATCGGACGTATATCAGTAGAGTTATCAACAGTTTACTGTCCATTCTGTCGAATCCCGGAGTTTATCCCTTCGAAAAGGCCGCCTCGGCCAGTAACAAACAACAACAACACAGACGTGCTCGTTCTTTACATCACAGAATCGTTCTACATTCAATGCAGTTTGAAATATATGGACATTTGGTCTTATAGATGACAATAATAAGGTTTCCAGTCAAGTTGCATACCAATCTGTATTAAACAAACGACCTCTCCGAATCCTGTCATCGTCGAGTTCCGCGTTGTCAGAATGGTTGTCACTGTCAGAATCGGAGCCGTACGGCTCAAATTGATAGGGCTGAATTCCGTCGTTGGTCTTCAAACAACTGTTATTTTGCCTGTCATCATCCTCTTCTGTGTCTATTTCATCTTCTTGGCAAAAAATATTTCCATCTAAGGAGCTGATATCGCTCGAATCGACATCTGAATCGGAGCTCTGACTGCACTCGCTTTCCATGTTATCCTCTATTTTTTCTCAGGCAATTGCCCTGCGTGATGTCATCAACCCAGCTGTGAAAGTGTGAAAAAGCCCACTTTGCTCCCATATTACGTGTGTTTCTGATCAGATTAGAATTTTTCCAATATTTTTTTCATACAAAGTGAAGTATGAACTATGATTTTTAAGGATTTTTAGACAAAAAAAAATCCGTTTGGGTTGACCTTTAAACGATATGCACATGGTTTCGGAGTCATCCTTCGTTTTGGACAGCACATCAAGAACAAGAGGACAAAGCCTCAAAATAGTGAAAAATCGTGCCTGTAAAGCAGTGTCACACAACTTCTTCAGCAACCGGGTTTGCAACCTATGGAATTTATTGCCAGAAACTGTGGTCTCTGTTCCATCTGTGAATTCTTTTAAAGTCAGGTTAGACAAACACATGCAGGACTATCGGTACGTCCAACAGCGAGTGCACGACATGTCTGCAGCAAACGCAGTACAGTAAATCACTGATCTGCAACAGGCCTCGTTGGCCTACAAGGCAGAAGAGGATGTATGTATGTAATTAGATTAGAATACGACGTAACTTGTTAAAAGGGGTCTGATCGTGTTGGAAAATTATTCAATGCATTGGTGTGAGGTAAGCACAATGGAATGAACGGATGATTTTCCCTCGCTGGATATATTTACACATATTTAAGTGTAAACAAGTGTCAACATGTTTTGACAATAAGTCGAAACCAGGCCGCCCGATTATCTGAAACAAATCCGGCCTCACCTGGAACTTCACCTGGCTTATGCGTGTTATGAAATGACCGATTTTCGACAGTAGGACTTTTTAGTGAAACGATATAACAGCTGGGTAGCTCAATTAATAATAGGAGAACATTGATTTAATAAACTACACATTTCAGACGTACTTTAACGATATTGTCCGGTGTTACCACCAATATTCAGCACCATAAAACGAGAGTAAAACAATTTTCAGGCGAAACGCTGTCTGCTAAGTTACAACTTCCGGTTTGCGCCACACGCACTCTCGTCAGATCTCGAGCTATTGGAAATCTCGTCTATTGGTCGAACGTTGGCGGTAAAGATGAAAATGGCAAAAACAAAGCTCTCAAAAAATTCGTCGTTAGACTATGATAAAGAAAATATTGCACCAATTTCGAGGTAAAGTATTCGATTGTGTTATTACATACTTGCAGTTCTTCGGGATTTTGAAGTTTTCTGAATTTTCACAGAAAAAAATGACTTTTTCCGATCCCTGATTCTGTAGATGTGCGGTTTGTTCGCCGGCGGCCCGCCACAGTGCCCGCCCGTTGTTTGTGTGTACACGTACTCTTCTCCACCGGCCGTCTCGTACAATCTTGAATCTTGACCAACAATGTTCCACTGAAAATTCAGTGAACAGCAGCTCACAGCCCTAGAATTTCAGTATTTTCCCCCTTAAAAATTTGTTCCATTCCTATCTTTGATTTGGTCCCGATGCAAAGCAGATTTATGCAGAGCGATGGCTAATCGTCATAATTTTGCAACAATTTAAAAAAAATACCAGATTTATGGATCACCCATTGATTGACAGTAGTTCAACAAGCTGAACCCTACTGACATTTAATTTTGTGATATCAATATCACAAAATTAAATGTCAGTAGGGTTCAGCTTGTTGAACTACCATTGACAGTAGCGGGTCACTTCATTATTAAACATATGATTCGTCCATAATTAAACATTTGCATAGATTTCTTTGTTATTCTCGTTAAACGTTCTATTTCTTTAGAAGCTTTCGACACAATCTGGCATCCAGGACTATTTCTGAAACTTCAAAGACTGGGAATCCAAGGGAAATTTTACAATCTCATCACCAGCATGTACAGTCAGACCTCCCTCTGTGTTAAACAAGGCCATACTGTCACACCTTTCTTCCAAAGTTTCAAAGGTGTGCGACAAGGTGACAATATCAGCCCTACACTATTTAACTTGTACCTAAATGATCTGGAATTTGACAAATCTAAATGTGACCCAGCTCTACTAGAAAACGAAGAAATAAGTCATCTATTATATGCAGATGACCTGCTTCTAATCTCCGAAACACCTTCAGGACTACAAAATAGCCTTAACACACTTGAAACTTTCACCAACACATGGCATATGTCCATCAACACTAGCAAAACAAAAACAATGACAATATTCCCAACTCTAAGAAAAAGATGCAACCTCTACACTTTTTACTTAAATAACACCATAATTGAACCCTGCACCCAATACACATACCTTGGTACTGTTGTGGATGAGACCGGTAGTTTCACCCTATCAATACATGATCTCAAATCTAAAGCCTTGAAAGCCCTTCATAAAGTCCAAAAGATAACCTCAAACTGTAACTTCCCTCCCAATCTCAAAATGAAGCTTTTCCACAGTCTTATCAAGCCAATCCTACTGTATAACTGTGAAATATGGGGATTGGATGATAGAATTTTAACTAAGGATGCAGCCTCAAATAGTCCTTTATACTGGCTGGACATTACCAAACTGAACAAATTACCATATGAGCAGGTTCTTCTAAAGTACTGCAAATACACTCTAAACCTTCCAAGACGTACTACAAATTTACTAAGCCTCTCTGAACTGGGACAATACCCCTTGACGCTGGACATCTTCTGCAGAACTCTCAAATATAGACAGAAGCTAGCTGACACAAGCAACCCCCTACTCCAAGATGCCTTTAAATACTTTCAAAATAACACCTCGACCAAAAACAACTGGGAAAATACTGTAAAAAATTTTGTAAACCGGAGCGGAACACCTTCCACTGTCATTATGTCTGACTCTTACCTCAAACACACCAAACATATGCTCCAACAACAGTACACTCAATATTTTGAACATGAATTAGCAAATAATACTGGAAAATTACTTACCTACAAATCTATATATACCAAGTATGAACTACAAAAGTACCTAACAACAATTCAGAACTGTGACCATGCCCACACAATCTGTCGACTGAGAACCAGTACTCACAAACTCAGTATTGAAACTGGACGCTACACCAAAACAGACCGGCAAAATAGAATATGTCCATTATGTACTCTGAATGAGGTAGAAGATGGGGAACACTTCATTCTCCGCTGCCCCTCATTTGAACTATACAGAAATTCTCTTCTGTCCACCCTATCCACTATTCCACTGACCATACCCACTATACTCAATCCACCACCAGACCTGTCCACAACCATTGCCCATACCCTACACAGGATGTATACCTCCAGACTACAGCTACAACCAAGTAGCAACAATAATGGGTCACCAGCCGGGCACCCACACTGATACATTGTATATATGTTATATGTTTTTTGCGTGCTGTTTAACAATGCGATTTTGTTCTTTGTTCATTGTCTGTGATTTACGTTTTGCCATACTTTGTTTTTCAAAAGTTGAGCAATAAACTTGAATTGAATTGAATTGAATTGAACAAACAAAAATATTAGAGACATCTCTATTTTTCCTGATAGTAGTTTAACCTCTTTCACACTCCTGGTGGACAAGTTTGAAAACTAAACTTTCTGTTCTGTGTGGTATGTAAATGAGAGTTGTTGACTATCTGGTGTGATATTAGTATTTGAATCCTATATGAACTTTACGTAGCCCGAAAACATCGGCTAAGGAGTCCATTTTTGGGGGGGGTTGTTGTTGCTGACCCCTTAGCCCGAATCACTAATACAGACCGAAAAGGAAAAAAATAAATAAGACGTCAGTCGCTCGAGATCTTTAACTGCACACGGCGTGGGGAATTGAGACAGAGGCACAAAAAGCATTTTATCGAATAAATAATATGATTTGGCATCTCCAGCAGTATGACAACCACCTAATGACTCCTTTAATTAGATGGAATCTCCCATCAAACACGGATTTTGTCAACAAAAACGTGCTTCTTTATCCACAGTTTACAGGGACATGCGCAGAATGGGGTTGACCTTTTGAATCCCGTCATCCATGCTGATTTTAAACCAATAGCGACGTCTGTTTATTCACGTGATCAGAAAGGTCACAACATAAAAATAGCGAAGGTCATATTCTCACAAGATGTCGGAAAGGTGCGAAAACGTTAAAATCAATGGAGGTTTTTTCTCACACATTTGATCACATTTTGTCAGCATCAAAACAGTCATGATAGATGGTACATGGACAAAGAAGCTCAGGTCGGTCAAACTGTATCAAATTGGCATATTTTTTCTCTCCCGTTTCGTTATTTTCGACAGCGAAAAGCTGCTTGTCGCGACATAAATTTTTATCGCGAAAATTTAACCCACCCTCGATCTGGGCTGTGATAGGAATGCCACGCCCCCTTACCTATATTCACAGCCAGAGTTTCTGGGTTAGAACTTTACGGTGATCCACTGAAAGATTTTAACTTTTCAACTAACAGAACTGTGACTTCCATCATCGTAGATTGAATTTTGCAGTAAAATATGATGGTATCGAATCACATAATACACCAAGGCAGGTCAGTGTGTTGTCACAGTGAATATGGGGAGATAATTGAGATCATTCATCAGGCCTCCATTTAAGGAGTGCTGATGGTAACCTCTCAACAGGTTACCATGAGATCTACACTGGTAACCTGTGGGAACCTATTGCATAATTATTAACCTATTGTCATTTTATTAGTCAAAATTATGGGGACCTGAAAATAGGTTACCACTATTTTTCATATGGCAACCTGAAAACAGGTTACCACCTTAAATTGAGGCCTGATTCATGATCATGGATGTTCAATATCAGGTTATATTGTGTTGAAATTCCAGTATAAATACAAGCCATTCTGGCTCAATTAATATTTGCACACAGTAATGTTATGTTCAGATGACTGTCTCATAACCCAGGATATATTGCTTTTGTAGTACTAAATTTCATCACCAGATGGTATGATCTATACTGTCAAAATTGATCCGTTACTGTCAAATACGATCCACTACGGAAAATGTAAACTTACTAATGAAGAGGGTATAATTTCCAAAAATTTATGCTATACTGTCACACACCCTCTAGTATTTTTGGAAAAGATAGGCACTTTTGAAAAGGGCTAAAGTGACCAATATTATTGCGCAAAAAAACATATTCGCACATTAACAATTATAAAATGTTTCTGTCCAAATAAATCAATTTATTAAACATTAAACATTTATTTCACAGTGCTGTTAGATTAGAGTGTGAAATATATCCTGAAAACACTTGGAGATCAATTGTAGTGCACACATATTCAAGCAGGTTTCAAACCCTTCCCCCAGAAATAAAATATATAAAAAAGACTGCCATCCTGATTTCTTTACAAGTGGTTGATGGAAATGATAATTTTAACAATTCAGATAATGATTGTCTCATCTGTCCAGGAACATTCTCATCAATAGATCAGTTGAGACAAAGAACAATAAATTTGAGCATTTCCTGCGTTGTTGTTTTTCAGAAAAAGACCAGCAGATGAGTCATGCAGTGGTTGTCCCGCAAGCAAGGTTCAGATGATATGGGCAGTGGATTCCAATATATCTGGTCACATCTACCAGGAGATGGGAGTGGAGCCATTGTCAGAGAACAGCCTCGACTCGTTCCCCTCTGTCAAACATCAGACCCCTTCACTCTGCCTACTGACAAGCTCACAGAAAGCGATTCCTCAAGTTAGTGGTAGTTTCTATCCAATTATTTTCAGAATGACACTTTCTTGGCTTTCTTGGTCTGAGGACATCAGTTTAAGCCACGTACGGGACTGGCCCATCTAACACAAGTATTTGTGCTTTACCAAGAAAGTATCATCCTAAAAATAAATGGATATAACTGTTACCTACTTTCTAAATGACATAAATATAGTATCATTTCTTTGACATTGCTGCCAGTCCAGAAACTGTCTGTACCAAAATGTGACTTTGTGCCTATTATATGATATACTGTTAAAGGCAGTAATTATGCATGTTTTATATTTTCAGGCTCCAAGAGTTTTACAAGAAAGACAAAGAAGTTCCTCACCCGAAAATAGTTCAAATGATTCATTAGAAGGCGTGACACCTGTCCGAATCCTAGGGGAACTCCTTCGTAATGATGACAATTTCTTATGCAGAAGAGTGAAAAATGTTGTAGAGGATGAAGGTGTGTGTTTAGGCCAAGTTAAAAAAAAAAATTTAAACAGCTTCATAATGTATTGTAGCTATTACTTTTCCCATATATTTACTTGATTGTATGTTGATCCAGAAAAAAAAAAAAATTCCTTACCCACAATCCAAGATTCAATTACCATAACTCCAAACGAACAGGTTTAACGATTGTCTTGGAGTCACGTAATGATTATAGAGGATGATCAAATTTGTGAGAACAACTGATTGAACTTGTTCACAAAATTGGGAATGATTGAATTATAATAGAGTGATTGAATTATAATAGAGTGATTGAATTATAATAGAGTGATTGAATTATAATAGAGAGATGGAATTATCAGAGGAATTACCATACAACTCCTCTACAGTTTTGTTTCTTCTCAAAATGTTGATTGAACTTTTAAAATAACTTAGTTGAAAATCGTCATAGATATCCTGCTTTCTACAACTTTAGTTTAACCTGTGACCTTGATAAACCCAGACGAGAGAATTTTACATTCTCATCCGTAATCCTCCCGTTTCATCTTGTTCATCTTTTTTCCAGATCACTTCAACAAGTTATCGGATGAAATGATCCTGAATGTTTTCCGATGGTTACCAAGATTTGTTCTAGCAAAGTGTTCCAGAGTCTGTAAACGATGGAGTAGACTAGTGTATGTATAATGTTGATAAATGGGTCTAATTTTTATGATATCTTCAACTCGGGATTCTGATTAGGACTGTTCCAGAAAAAGGGTCCGGGGTGGGGGGGGGGGGGAGACAACTTTTTCTAACCCCAACCACACATATACTTTTTATCCTATCTCCCTAATGTTAAATGACTGTAATATACCACCCACCACACATATACAACATAATTGAAAAATCTTCCCCCATCCCATGTACATTTCTTCTGCAACAGCCCTTATTGACATAAATGGTTTGATTAATTGTTATTTTGTGAAATTTAGGTAAGATTTCTACAGCATTTTCTAACTGTTACTTTTGGTAATGCGAGAAAATGTAAATGAGAAACGCCAAATTAAATAAGCCTACTAATTCTTAAAAACATAATTAAATCAGTCAAACCTGCGTTACATAGCAGTCACTTCTCTACAATGTGTTTTCCATGTTGAAATACCTTCATTAAAAGACTACCTGCCTGAAGAGAACAAGTTTTCTGCTTGCCCAGGATGGTCTTATTTTGACTAATTATATTACATGTATTTTTAATTCATTTCTACATGTATACAATTACTCTTGATAGAGAACTAGTTCAGTCCACAGCAAATGTAACACCTGTTATAAAAAAAACAAAAACAGTTTGCCTCTAGTGAAAGATGTTATCTCTGGAGAAACCAACCTTATTGTAGGTATGTTTTTGTTTGTATTGTAGTTTAGATGAGAGCCTATGGAAGAGGATAGATATGTCTAACAAATCCATCAAGGCTGGTGTTCTCGGCAAAGTATTGAGCAGAGGGGTGATCGTCCTTAGACTTGCACGAGCAGAGGTAAGCATTTATGTCAAATTTTTCATTTTGAAGAGCTGAGGGGAGCGGGGGGGGGGGGGTGTAATTGTATGAATGTTGTCTGTCATATCCAAGTGTTTTTATTTTTAACTATTATAGATCTGCCCACCTTCTTACTGAGAACCCATCATTATTCTATAATTCACCATAACTGTCAATGTATTGTGAACATCACGACATAGCTGGGAACCCAGGCCTTTAAGTGCCTCCTATATTTCCTATATTTTTTAGTCATTCCTATATTTTACTCAAAACCTCCTATGTTTCCTATATTTTGACTTTTTCTCATGAAAACTTTCATCAATGCTCTGTAATGAGTCAAACTAACATGAGGAAATACATTTCAGAATTTTTTTATCGCCTCGCTTTGCTTGGCAAATATGAAAACATTTCAATCTCTCTATGCTGAATCAAACAACAGAACCGGTCACCTGAAAGACCACCACTATGACCGCATTCAGTGAAAGTAATTTGATTAAACACCAGAAAACTACCAAGTTTGGAACATACAATGTAGTACAGACCTGTCTTAAACTCCTTTATTTCCTATATTTTATTCAGAAATTCCTATATTTTTGCAACTTTCCTCCTATATTTTCACTGTGAGCCACTTGCAGGCCTGGGAACCTGACCTCTACACTCAGATAAAGCAACATGATGCCACTGACGTCATGTCAGGACATCATGCTGCTCAATGAATGACCCAACGGGCATGCAGCCTCTAATACTGTGACGCTTGAAATGTTGTCATGTAATCAGGGGTTTTTCTAGCCGTTTTTTCATCGTGGTTACCACGATGAAAAACAATATATATTGAGTTTTGCAGAGAATTTCAAATTGAGTTTTGATGAAAAAAATTGAGTTTTGCGATTTTTGCCGTTTTTGAGTTTTCCCACAACATACCAGTTGTCAGTTGATAGGTTGTTTCGCATGACCCGCCCGCATCAATAATTTGGAGATAAATAATGCCGCATGTATTTTAATTATCAGTAATTATTGGTCGTAAAAGAAATAAGTAAGCAAATCTAAGTAAAACGAATGAACCGTCACAGCACGAGTCAACGCGAAGGCGACTGAAGAGCCGCCATCTTGGTTCACATTCTTGGGGAAAGCCCTATCAAAACGAGGCACAGTCCTTTTCTAGCGAGGATTCCCTCGTGTCAAGCACGTGGCAGTAAAGTTTTAACTCCGGCACTTTTGATGGTCGCGTACCAAAGCCATCGTGGTTTTAGTTTATGGATCTGATGAAACGCTTTTGAGCGAAGTGATCGGGCGCTTCACGTCTTCACTCCCGACAACAACAACAACACAGACTGTCGACGAATACTCGTAGCTTGAGGACGACGGACATACCAAATTCGTCGCCGTGGACAGAGAATCCCTATCTTCAGTCAGTGTAAAAGAAATAAAATAAGATTTCAATAAGAGGGGACTACTGACGTTGAAAAGTCGGGTAATAAACTCTGCAGTTATCTTTAATATTGGTCACAAGTAAGAGTTTTTTCCCTTGATTTCTGTTTACACAATGTGTGTGCATTTGAGTTTTACTGTCTACCATAATTATTTACATAATGTTTCAATTAAAGTAAACTAAAGCAAACTTAAAATGTCTCTTTAGAGAATAATTATTTCATAAACATTTTTTTCTGGTGGTATTTATGAGAGATTTCAGAGTGTATAAATCTGTAGGAATGTTGCCAGGTTATATATTCGATCACAATCTAATCTGTTAACGGTAAAAATTTTTAGCTTCAATAGTTAATAATTCTAGCATCTAGCATGTGTGTTTTATCATGAGGTCATGCTAAACAACCTATTAACTGACAACAGCCGTACTGTGGTTTGGTGTGGTTGTACCGGAGTGCACAAAACATGCACGTAACAAGTGAACGGCGGACTATCTTAGGCCGAAGTTTATATCTTGATCGACAATGCAGCAACAGTTCTATATGTTGTTGTTGCTCTAAGAAGACACGTCATGCTAATGTCGCCTTCAATTGTTGGATGATACACGGCACCGTCATGGTTTGGGTCAATGAGTTATCTCGTAACACTGAGTTATTTTAGCAATGTTGTTGTAGACTGTGATATAATTCATGTAAATAGAATTGTCAGTATTTGTTGGTCTCTGAAGAAACATATGACCAAACATGTGACCAACCTCAGTTCTGTAATTGGTGCGATGAAAAAGTTGGAAAAATTGAGTTTCATCATTTTTTTGATGAAAAAGGCAAAAATACGGCGCGCAAAAAAATTGAGTTTTCAAAATTTTGAAATTGAGTTTATGAACAATTTTGGGCTAGAATAACCCCTGGTAATATTAAAAACATAACATGGGAGACATTCTTCACCTGTTCATGTTGTAAAACAGAGGCACTGGCAACAAATGAAATTCTATTGGTCATAATTACTTGACTCAATTTGTATTCTTCATTAATCGAGGAAGCTGTAGCAGTTTGTCTATGTAGATGTAAATTTGATTAAGAAGATTTATCAGTCTCTCAATTAGCAAGAACCCTCGTCAGTGGCTGATATAAATACGGTTTTAATAGCAGCTCACCTCAGCAAATATTAACATGGTGTTCAATGTGGGTTATGTTGTAACCACACCATTTTTCCTGTGGCGAAATTTTCCTAATTGAGAGGGCTGTATTCTGTAATTGAATTGAATTTTTAATACATTCTCCTTTCTTTTCAGATAAATACACCTCTAATCACCTCTGGTTTTACATCTTGCCTTAGAACAATTAGGTAGGATTCTCTTCTTTTCTTCTTTAATGCAGAAATATTCAAGAAGAAAGATTAAACTATTATAATAAGACTTGGACCTTTTATTTCGCGAGGATGGTTAGAAATAAAATTGATAAATTTGAGATTAGAAACTGAAGTTATCAGCAGGAATAATAAAGCTTTGGATAAACTTCACGCATGATAAGTGAGCAAAGAAACAATATTGGCCTGATAAGAAATGTTTAAATGGGATAAAATCCTTGGCAACAATATTAAATGTCGTGGATCATTTCACTAAAAACTAAATCTGTGCGAATAACATGTACAAGTTTATTTTATTTTAATTGTATTCCACAGAATGAGCAAAGTGCAATATTTAGATCTCAGCATGGCAGACGTGTCCACTTCTGGCCTCACAGAGTTATTCAGTGTCTGTAGAGATCTGAAGAAAATCAGCCTGGAGAATTGTGAACTCAATGATGCTATTTGCAGGTAAAATTTAATATGTCCTGGTTTATTGTCTTCAGACCGACTTATCCAGTGGAGCGCAATACCAGTTATCCAATCAGATTTTGTTATTGCCACTTCCTGTTGGTTTGTTTTGGTCCATTTAACCAATCAACTGCTACAAATGCCCATTGCTAGTGCATTTGACTTTCCATGCTAATTAGCAAAGGTTTGCAAGGTTTACCACAGGTAATTTTCAATGAGAAACAATTTTCATTAAACAGGATAAAAAAAAAAAGTTTTGGAGTTTAGAATATTAGAGTAATATTCCAATGTGACATGTTTACAGGCACATGGGAGAGAACCATGATCTGGAGACGTTGAACCTGTGTATGTGTCAGGGAATTACAACAGAGGGACTCCTTGCTGTTGCAGGAAACTGTAAAGTGTAAGTAACAGGAGTGTAAAATACAATTGCAAACCTAACAGTCTCATGACATCCACTGAATCCATGGATACAAACATGAGAAATATTCTGTTTTATCTTAAACAAAGCACACAAGCTTCTGATCTGACTGAAGGCAGTCGTCGACCAAAATGTTTTTTCTCTGCCTGTACCTTCCCAATAAGTTCATTTTTTATGGCAAATTCATGCTTCTGAACATTCATTGCAGTCATCGTGCCAACAGATGTGTCAAAAACATTTCCATTAATAAAATGTACAACATGTAAAACTTTTGTGTTCCCAGGTTGGATGCTATAAATTTAGCATGGACTGGGTTAAGCAGAGAAACTGTATCCTATCTGACAATGTGTTTACCCCCTGGGTTATCCAAGCTAAACCTCAGTGGCTGCAGGGAAAACCTTTCTGATGATGGTAAGTAGCAATTGTGGACCTATTGTTAGTTATGGATTTACACAATATAGCTACTATGATATAGCTTACCATTGACACGGGATCATTTATAACTTTATTATCGAAGAGATTTCGTCAGTTTGAATGATGATCAAAATGACTTAAAATATCAATTACACCCTTTTAAAGCAAAAAAAAAAGAAGCATAGATTGTTGTATTTTGGTAATAGAGGGCATTTGTTTTTATCACTTGGTAAGGTGAATGCTAAGAACACTGACAGGTAATTTTCAATTTTATCACTTTACAAGTGTGTCCCTGACTGCTTACCAGATTTCATGATTATCTGAGCTTCTGACACCACAAAGAAATCTAACACGTGTATTAGACATTTTAGATGGCTCTAAATTTACTGTACCATACATCTAGCACTACATTCCATGGCATCAATCATCCAGTTATCATGCCAGATGCATTCTGAATTCTGATAGCATCAAACACCCTGCTATTGTGCTAGATGTATGAGAATTCTGATAGCATCAAACACCCTGCTATCATGCTAAATGTATGAGAATTCTGATAGCATCAAACACCCTGCTATCATGCTAGATGTATGAGAATTCTGATAGCATCAAACCTCCTGCTATCATGCTAGATGTATTACAATTCTGATAGCATCAAACACCCTGCTATCATGCTAAATGTATGAGAATTCTGATAGCATCAAACACCCTGCTATCATGCTAGATGTATGAGAATTCTGATAGCATCAAACACCCTGCTATCATGCTAGATGTATGAGAATTCTTATAGCATCAAACATCCTGCTATCATGCTAGATGTATGAGAATTCTGATAGCATCAAACACCCTGCTATCATGCTAGATGTATGAGAATTCTGATAGCATCAAACACCCTGCTATCATCCTAGATGTATGAGAATTCTGATAGCATCAAACACCCTGCTATCATGCTAGATGTATGAGAATTCTGATAGCATCAAACATCCTGCTATCATGCTAGATGTATCCGAATTCTGATAGCATCCATCCGCCTGATACCAGCAGACACTTGTATCATCTAACATCAAATGTTTGCATCAGAAAACATCAACCACCTGCATTGGATTGGCATCAAATACATGTACCTGCTGCAGTATTGCATTAGATGGCATTAAGCACCTTCATCAGATATCAAACTTCAAAATGGCATCAGTCACCTGCTGTATCAGATAGAACCAACACTTGCACCTGCATCAGACACCATCATTTGGCATCAGTCCTTAGCATCAGATGACGTGATAGGTAGCAAGAACATCTGATAATATCTGCATCAGAAAACGTTTTTCAATATTGATTCATAGTAGTTAACCCCTAATAAATGTATGATCATGTTTTGTTTATTTTCAGAGGTGGTTCAGTTGGTGCACACCTGTCCCCATTTGAAGGAGTTAGATTTGAGTGATGCCACCATGTTAACCTGTGACTCTGTCCATCAGATATCCAACAGTTTACAGGGCCTGGAATATCTCGCCCTCAGCAGATGTTATCATGTCATGCCCTCCACTCTACCGTAAGTGTCCCCCAACCACTCCCTCCTCTCTTCTTTAAAAGTATACATTGGATTCAAGGAATATGGAAGCCACATATTGTGAATTTTTACATGTCCCCATTATGTTAAATTCAACCTGTCATGTACATGTTCACCTTGCCATTGTAATGCTTCGGGAAGGCCTTGGTGTAAGACCTCGCATTGAAAAGGTATATCATGATCAAAAGACTCACATACAACTTGCAGGAGATCCTTTGTCACATGATATACTCTGTGAGTCTTACACAAAATCATTGACAATGCTTCCCCAGTGATTATTAGGATAGATTATATAAGTCTCAGATATGACAGTTGTCATGTATAGCTGTAACATAAAATCCACATTTTTCAATATCAGTCTCAGATGGAGTGTTCACCGAGACATGACCTCCTGGTTGCAACCTCACCTGCAAATTTCATTTATCCCTATGTTACCACATGGATGCATGTTTTTAATCAGTGATAAGTGGTATTAATTTGGTAAATATGCATCAGATTCCCCTACTAATTGAAGCAAGTACTATTATTCTTATCTTAATTTATATCTTGGCAAAGAAATCTAACACGTGTATTAGACATTTTAGATGGCTCTAAATTTACTGTACCATACATCTAGCTGTCATCTCATTTTTACAATCTTGACATTCTATCGATAAACAGGATTCAGAATGTTCACCTGGAATTGTGTTAATAATATTCCTCTGTTTTCTGTTGCAGGGTATTGAATAAGATAGTGACATTGCTGGCTGTGGATGTATTTGGAATGCTACGTGAAATCCCTTTACAACAGCTTAGAGAAAGCATGCCTAGGATCGAGATTAACAAATTCCCCTTCTCCAGTATTGCACGTCCCACCACAGGGATACGTCGGACCAGTCTATGGGGACTGCGTGTTAGGGATACTGTTGTGTGACCAGTCTATGGGGACTGCGTGTTAGGGATACTGTTGTGTGACCAGTCTATGGGGACTGCGTGTTAGGGATACTGTTGTGTGACCAGTCTATGGGGACTGCGTGTTAGGGATACTGTTGTGTGACCAGTCTATGGGGACTGCGTGTTAGGGATACTGTTGTGTGACCAGTTTATGGGGACTGCGTGTTAGGGATACTGTTGTGTGACCAGTCTATGGGGACTGCGTGTTAGGGATACTGTTGTGTGAAGATCTCGCTCTGCCTTCTTTACCTCCATTATTGACTGCATTTTCTTCACGAGGTGCAATATTTTCATACAGATTCACCGAGTGACTGACAACTGATATCCAACAACCAGTCTTATATTTTAAAAAGTGCACGATTATCATTTAAAAATCTAAACGATCAATGCGGCTCAAAATCATCTCAACGGACCTGGCACAGTTTAGTGAAGTTTTGCCCCCATGAGGTGCAATTTGGAGTGCCAAAATGAAATATCGCCCACCAAAGAAATTTGTCAGTTATTTCAAAGTATATTAACTTGTATGATCTGAGTATTTTCGAGGCCCTGGGTCTTAGGGTTTTTGAAGAACAGCATCTTGAAGTAGTTTCTATTTCGAGATGAAAACGGCACACTTTTCTCTCCGTAGAACATATAACGCCAGTCCAGAACCAAGATAACCTTTAGCAATATGGGTAAAGTTTATTTTGGTTCTGGCTTCATATGGCTATAAAGAAAAGATAGTGCCACGGCACTGTAGCTCATCTGGCTGTAACTGGCAAAAGTAGCTGTAAGAATTTTTTACTAAAGAACTGCAATAGATGAGTTTCTAATTGTGTTGTCCACCCTTGAACACTGAATGATCCATGCAGTAATTTCATGTGATTTCATAGCAAAGTCTCACGGGAAATTCAAGATGCGGCCATATTGGATTTTCGACATGGACCAAAAAAGGTATCTTGCACAACCGGACCACAAGGTAAACCTGTGTACCCAATTTGACAAAGATCCATGCAGTAATTTCCTGAGAATTCACGATAACAAAATTTCATGAGAAAATTCAAGATGGCCGCCTGGTGGCCATATTGGATTTTCAAATTGGACCAGAAAATGTATCTTGCACAACTAGACTCCAAGGGGAACCTGTGTATCAAATTTGAGAAAGATCAAGGCAGTAGTTCCTGAGAAATCGTGATAAAGTTTCAAGGGAAAATCCAAGATGGCTGCCTGGTGGCAATATTGGACTTTCGAATCAAATCACAAAAGGTATCTCGCACAATTAGACCCCAAGGTGAACCTGTGTACCAAATTTGAGAAAGATCCATGCAGTACTTCCAGAGAAATCGCAATAACAATGTTTCATGGGGAAATTCAAGATGGCCGCCTGGTGGCTATATTGGATTTTTAAATCAGACCACAAAAGGTATCTTGCACAACTAGACCCAAAGGGGAACCTGTGTACCAAATTTGAGAAAGATCAAGGCAGTGGTTCCTGAGAAATTGCGATAACAAAATTTCATGGGGAAATCCAAGATGGCCACCTAGTGGCCATATTGGATTTTTATATTGGACCGAAAAGGTATCATGTACAAGTAGACCCCAAGGGGAACCTGTGTACCAAATTTGAGAAAGATTCATGCAGTACTTCCTGAGAAATCACGATAACAATGTTTCATGGGGAAATCCAAGATGGCCACCTGGTGGCCATATTGGATTTTTGAATCGAAGCAAAAAAGGTATCTTGTACAACTAGATCCCAAGGGGAACCTGTGTACCAAATTTGAGAAAGATCCATGCAGTAGTTCCTGAGAAATCGCGGTAACAAGGTTTCATGGGGAAATCCAAGATGGCTGCCTGGTGGCCATATTGGATTTTTGAATCCGACCACAAAAGGTATCTTGCACAACTAGATTCAAATGGGAATCTGTGTACCAAATTTGAGGAAGATCCATGCAGTAGTTCCTGTCAGAGTATAATCGCGATAACAAAGTTTCATTGGGAAATCCAAGATGGCCGCCTGGTGGCCATATTGGATTTTTAAATCAGACCACAAAAGGTATCTTGCACAACTAGACCCAAAGGGAAACCGGTGTACCAAATTTGAGAAAGATCCATGAAGTAGTTACCGAAAAATAATGACAAGATTTCACTGGCAAATTCAAGATGGCCGCCATGGCAGCCATATTTAAAATCATAACGACACTGCATGAACAAATTCTGGTGTACTCATTGGGGGGAACATGCATGCCAAGTTTCAGCTTAATCGGTCAAGCGGTTTCAGAGAAGAAGATGTTTACACACGACGGACGACACACGACGGACGATGGACGACGGACGACGGACAGTCAGGCCATGACATTAGCCCATCGGGCCTTCGGCCCAGATGAGCTAAAAAGTGTGCTGCTTTAACCTCGAAATTGACAATTTCGCTCAAATACACTATTTCAAGATTTGGTTATTCAAAACCCCTAAGACCCAGGGTCTGAAATTACCGAGACCATACGACAAGATAATATTCTTTAAGCTAATGGAATTTTTTTTTTCGTATGCGTTATTTCATTTTGGCATTACAAACCGCACCTCGTGGGGTCCTAAACCTCATTAAACCGCACCAAATCCTTTATTGACATCCATTGTTATAGACCCTTCTTTCCACTATTAATTATCCATTGTACTTTCCATATTGATACTGTGATAGACACTCAAGATTACACCATGGTTTATCAGTTTTTACATTGTACATATTTCTCTGATAATAACATGGATACAAAGTTTAGTCATCACTGCCATTATCAATTGAAGTTCATTAATGTAAGTTTTTTTTATGGAAATTCGACAAGGAATCTGTATTGCATCATTATCTATCCGCCAAAGTACAGTAATTTTAAGCAAAGTTATCATGTAACAACTCAAGTTATCATTATTTATAGTAGTATACTCCAGGCCCTGATCCAGGGTGTGAGTTCTAGTCCAGGCCCTGATCCGGGTTGTGAGTTATAGTCCAGGCCCTGATCCTGGGTGTGAGTTATAGTCCAGGCCCTGATCCGGAGTGTGAGATACAGTACAGGCCCTGATGCATGGTGTGAACAGGGCACTCTAACAATAATCACCCCACTTCCGCCAGTACACTATGGAAACCCTGCAGAAGCGATGAATAATTGATAAAATGGACTTTTTTGGTTTGAGTGACCAAACTAGAGGTAACCATGCCAGATAGTGGAACTATTTTCCTATTTCATTCCAGCATGTTGAAGTCCATCATAGAGTACTTCCAGATTGATACACCATAAAACATCTCCAGCTATTATATGACAGAGATCATGTACCAAATTTGATTTGCTTCTTCTTGCATATGGGAAAGCATGCTGCATCCAAATATTTTATAAAGAAATCCTAGTCTTGATCCATGTCCATAAATAAGAGACCTTGTCTGGGTCAAGTCTAACCTTTGTATAGCATAAATAATGGGTATCACAAGATTGTTTTCCAAATCTTGCATTGTTCTCTATTCTCTTGTTATTTTGACCCATCTTGTTTGTTTGATATATTCTAGTTGTTAATGAATTCCCATACATTGTTGTGGTGGTTGGGCATTTTATGTAGTTTACTTCCAATTTTATTTCTCTTTATGACTTTGTATGTGAAGTAAGTTATTAGTTTTAATCCAGCATCAATTACATATTGAGACAATGATGTAGATGTTTATTTGTGTGTACTAATTCTATTCGTTTCACTGAATTGATAATTGAAGTTTGTGTATCCTGTGTAAACTGCTGATTCTGCTGAAACATTGATGCCTGACGAATCAGTAAAGATTGACCAATCAGAATTACTCGTTCAGAACTTCACAGGACCTTTTCAATGCACAAGCACCACCTGCCTGGTACTTGCTTGTATCCATTGTTTGCTGAAATTATGGAGGCAGTGTAACATATAGAATTAGTGACTACTTTTAAGCAGGGTATTAATAATGATTTAAAATTGAGTTCAATACCCCAATGAAACAATAAGTTATAAACATTACGTGATTAAATGAAATTTGCTCTGCACATGTACGAGGTATATGCAGCTATTTAATATAAGTTCCATAATGATTTATACATTTTCTTGCCTTGAAGTATTTAAAGATATCCTCTGTGTGTGTATGTAAAGCTGAATTTGTCTACATTCTATAATCAGATTCAGTATTTCAGCTGTTCAATTTGTTTTACAGCCATTACAGGGGATTTCATATAGTTTCATCTGATGTTTACAAACACGCCATGTTGCTCAAGCAAGTGTGAAGCTGAACAGTTTGCAAACTGAAGTTGCAAACTTGGAAGTTTATTTCGACTGTAATGCTGATCTCTGATTGGGTGATGTTTTGTAACAGTCACTCAGCCAATGAGAATATTGGCAACTTCAGACTGAAGGTGCAAAGTTACATATGATGTTTTGACTCAGTCCAGGCATGTAATTTTAGGTCACTGAAAGATATATTGGTAAACTATTATGAAATCCTCTGTAATTAGTACCACAGCAATGATGCCACAAGCACATTATTTTATGGACAATCATGTCATGCTTGTATTTAAATCAAATTTATCATAACTTATTTAATATGATGAATTTCCGAGATGATTGGTAGCGTTGAACAGGAGATAATCTGACAAGCATCATGGTTTGTGATGAATTTGGAGTGCCAAAATGAAATATCGCCCACCAAAGAAATTTGTCAGTTATTTCAAAGTATATTAACTTGTATGATCTGAGTATTTTCCAGGCCCTGGGTCTTAGGGTTTTTGAAGAACAGCATCTTGAAGTAGTTTCTATTTCGATGTGAGAACGGCACACTTTTCTCTTCGTAGAACATATAACGCCAGTCCAGAACCAAGATAACCTTTAGCAATATGGGTAAAGTTTATCTTGGTTCTGGCTTCATATGGCTATAAAGAAAAAAGTGTGCTGCTTTAACCTCGAAATTGACAATTTCGCTCAAATACACTATTTCAAGATTTGGTTATTCAAAACCCCTGAGACCCAGGGTCTGAAATTACCGAGACCATACGACAAGATAATATTCTTTAAGCTAATGGACATTTTTTTTTTTATGCGTTATTTCATTTTGGCATTACAAACCGCACCTCGTGGGGTCCTAAACCTCATTAAACCGCACCAAATCCTTTATTGACATCCATTGTTATAGACCCTTCTTTCCACTATTAATTCATCCATTGTACTTTCCATATTGATACTGTGATAGACACTCAAGATTACACCATGGTTTATCAGTTTTTACATTGTACATATTTCTCTGATAATAACATGGATACAAAGTTTAGTCATCACTGCCATTCAATTGAAGTTCATTAATGTAAGGTTTTTTTTATGGAAATTCGATAAGGAATCTGTATTGCATCATTATCTGTCCACCAAAGTACAGTAATTTTAAGCAAAGTTATCATGTAACAACTCCAGTTATCATTATTTATAGTAGTATACTCCAGGCCCTGATCCAGGGTGTGAGTTCTAGTCCAGGCCCTGATCCTGGGTGTGAGTTATAGTCCATGCCCTGATCCTGGGTGTGAGTTACAGTCCATGCCCTGATCCTGGATGTGAGTTACAGTCCAGGCCCTGATCCGGAGTGTGAGATACAGTACAGGCCCTGATGCATGGTGTGAACAGGGCACTCTAACAATAATCACCCCACTTCCGCCAGTACACTATGGAAACCCTGCAGAAGCGATGAATAATTGATAAAATGGACTTTTTTGGTTTGAGTGACCAAACTAGAGGTAACCATGCCAGATAGTGGAACTATTTTCCTATTTCATTCCAGCATGTTGAAGTCCATCATAGAGTACTTCCAGATTGATACACCATAAAACATCTCTAGCTATTATATGACAGAGATCATGTACCAAATTTGATTTGCTTCTTCTTGCATATGGGAAAGCATGCTGCATCCGAATATTTTATAAAGAAATCCTAGTCTTGATCCATGTTCATGAATAAGAGACCTTGAATGTGTATTTTTTCAGTCTGGGTCAAGTCTAACCTTTGTATAGCATAAATAATGGGTATCACAAGATTGTTTTCAAAATTTTGCATTGTTCTCTTTCTTCTCGACTACCGGTATATTCTCTTGTTATTTTGACCCATCTTGTTTGTTTGATATATTCTAGTTGTTAATGCATTCCCATACATTGTTGTGGTGGTTGGGCATTTTATGTAGTTTACTTCCAATTTTATTTCTCTTTATGACTTTGTATGTGAAGTAAGTTATTAGTTTTAATCCAGCATCAATTACATATTGAGACAATGATGTAGATGTTTATTTGTGTGTACTAATTCTATTCGTTTCACTGAATTGATAATTGAAGTTTGTGTATCCTGTGTAAACTGCTGATTCTGCTGAAACATTGATGCCTGACGAATCAGTAAAGATTGACCAATCAGAATTACTCGTTCAGAACTTCACAGGACCTTTTCAATGCACAAGCACCACCTGCCTGGTACTTGCTTGTATCCATTGTTTGCTGAAATTATGGAGGCAGTGTAACATATAGAATTAGTGACTACTTTTAAGCAGGGTATTAATAATGATTTAAAATTGAGTTCAATACCCCAATGAAACAATAAGTTATAAACATTACGTGATTAAATGAAATTTGCTCTGCACATGTACGAGGTATATGCAGCTATTTAATATAAGTTCCATAATGATTTATACATTTTCTTGCCTTGAAGTATTTAAAGATATCCTCTGTGTGTGTATGTAAAGCTGAATTTGTCTACATTCTATAATCAGATTCAGTATTTCAGCTGTTCAATTTGTTTTACAGCCATTACAGGGGATTTCATATAGTTTCATCTGATGTTTACAAACACGCCATGTTGCTCAAGCAAGTGTGAAGCTGAACAGTTTGCAAACTGAAGTTGCAAACTTGGAAGTTTATTTCGACTGTAATGCTGATCTCTGATTGGGTGATGTTTTGTAACAGTCACTCAGCCAATGAGAATATTGGCAACTTCAGACTGAAGGTGCAAAGTTACATATGATGTTTTGACTCAGTCCAGGCATGTAATTTTAGGTCACTGAAAGATATATTGGTAAACTATTATGAAATCCTCTGTAATTAGTACCACAGCAATGATGCCACAAGCACATTATTTTATGGACAATCATGTCATGCTTGTATTTAAATCAAATTTATCATAACTTATTTAATATGATGAATTTCCGAGATGATTGGTAGCGTTGAACAGGAGATAATCTGACAAGCATCATGGTTTGTGATGAATTTGGAGTGCCAAAATGAAATATCGCCCACCAAAGAAATTTGTCAGTTATTTCAAAGTATATTAACTTGTATGATCTGAGTATTTTCCAGGCCCTGGGTCTTAGGGTTTTTGAAGAACAGCATCTTGAAGTAGTTTTAATTTCGATGTGAGAACGGCACACTTTTCTCTTCGTAGAACATATAACGCCAGTCCAGAACCAAGATAACCTTTAGCAATATGGGTAAAGTTTATCTTGGTTCTGGCTTCATATGGCTATAAAGAAAAAAGTGTGCTGCTTTAACCTCGAAATTGACAATTTCGCTCAAATACACTATTTCAAGATTTGGTTATTCAAAACCCCTGAGACCCAGGGTCTGAAATTACCGAGACCATACGACAAGATAATATTCTTTAAGCTAATGGACATTTTTTTTTTTATGCGTTATTTCATTTTGGCATTACAAACCGCACCTCGTGGGGTCCTAAACCTCATTAAACCGCACCAAATCCTTTATTGACATCCATTGTTATAGACCCTTCTTTCCACTATTAATTCATCCATTGTACTTTCCATATTGATACTGTGATAGACACTCAAGATTACACCATGGTTTATCAGTTTTTACATTGTACATATTTCTCTGATAATAACATGGATACAAAGTTTAGTCATCACTGCCATTCAATTGAAGTTCATTAATGTAAGGTTTTTTTTATGGAAATTCGATAAGGAATCTGTATTGCATCATTATCTGTCCACCAAAGTACAGTAATTTTAAGCAAAGTTATCATGTAACAACTCCAGTTATCATTATTTATAGTAGTATACTCCAGGCCCTGATCCAGGGTGTGAGTTCTAGTCCAGGCCCTGATCCTGGGTGTGAGTTATAGTCCATGCCCTGATCCTGGGTGTGAGTTACAGTCCATGCCCTGATCCTGGATGTGAGTTACAGTCCAGGCCCTGATCCGGAGTGTGAGATACAGTACAGGCCCTGATGCATGGTGTGAACAGGGCACTCTAACAATAATCACCCCACTTCCGCCAGTACACTATGGAAACCCTGCAGAAGCGATGAATAATTGATAAAATGGACTTTTTTGGTTTGAGTGACCAAACTAGAGGTAACCATGCCAGATAGTGGAACTATTTTCCTATTTCATTCCAGCATGTTGAAGTCCATCATAGAGTACTTCCAGATTGATACACCATAAAACATCTCTAGCTATTATATGACAGAGATCATGTACCAAATTTGATTTGCTTCTTCTTGCATATGGGAAAGCATGCTGCATCCGAATATTTTATAAAGAAATCCTAGTCTTGATCCATGTTCATGAATAAGAGACCTTGAATGTGTATTTTTTCAGTCTGGGTCAAGTCTAACCTTTGTATAGCATAAATAATGGGTATCACAAGATTGTTTTCAAAATTTTGCATTGTTCTCTTTCTTCTCGACTACCGGTATATTCTCTTGTTATTTTGACCCATCTTGTTTGTTTGATATATTCTAGTTGTTAATGCATTCCCATACATTGTTGTGGTGGTTGGGCATTTTATGTAGTTTACTTCCAATTTTATTTCTCTTTATGACTTTGTATGTGAAGTAAGTTATTAGTTTTAATCCAGCATCAATTACATATTGAGACAATGATGTAGATGTTTATTTGTGTGTACTAATTCTATTCGTTTCACTGAATTGATAATTGAAGATTGTGTATCCTGTGTAAACTGCTGATTCTGCTGAAACATTGATGCCTGACGAATCAGTAAAGATTGACCAATCAGAATTACTTGTTCAGAACTTCACAGGACCTTTTCAATGCACAAGCACCACCTGCCTGGTACTTGCTTGTATCCATTGTTTGCTGAAATTATGGAGGCAGTGTAACATATAGAATTAGTGACTACTTTTAAGCAGGGTATTAATAATGATTTAAAATTGAGTTCAATACCCCAATGAAACAATATGTTATAAACATTACGTGATTAAATGAAATTTGCTCTGCACATGTACCAGGTATATGCAGCTATTTAATATAAGTTCCATAATGATTTATACATTTTCTTGCCTTGAAGTATTTAAAGATATCCTCTGTGTGTGTATGTAAAGCTGAATTTGTCTACATTCTATAATCAGATTCAGTATTTCAGCTGTTCAATTTGTTTTACAGCCATTACAGGGGATTTCATATAGTTTCATCTGATGTTTACAAACACGCCATGTTGCTCAAGCAAGTGTGAAGCTGAACAGTTTGCAAACTGAAGTTGCAAACTTGGAAGTTTATTTCGACTGTAATGCTGATCTCTGATTGGGTGATGTTTTGTAACAGTCACTCAGCCAATGAGAATATTGGCAACTTCAGACTGAAGGTGCAAAGTTACATGTGATGTTTTGACTCAGTCCAGGCATGTAATTTTAGGTCACTGAAAGATATATTGGTAAACTATTATGAAATCCTCTGTAATTAGTACCACAGCAATGATGCCACAAGCACATTATTTTATGGACAATCATGTCATGCTTGTATTTAAATCAAATTTACCATAACTTATTTAATATGATGAATTTCCAAGAGGATTGGTAGCGTTGAACAGGAGATAATATGACAAGCATCATGGTTTGTGATGAACGGATTTATAAAGTTTATTCGACATTCTAACTTTTCTCAATGAGACTTATGGTTTCTAAACATGCGAGAAGACTTGTAGGTATATTCATGGCAAGTGATAAACACTTAGTTGTTACGTAATTAACAATTAAATTAATATTTATTTACTGTTGGATTTCCATACTGTAAAGGACTAGTGGGAGTAGGTATAAGTAGTAATGTATTCAGGAATAATTTCCCGTGGGCATATTTATTACCAGACAGCTGTAATGCAAGGATCCATGTTGATATGGTGGAATTTATTAACGGAATTGTGAAACTTGTGCAGGACTATGCAAGGAATTGTTGTATGAAATTGTTTGATGTCCGTATTTAATATTAAAGGAATTGTGAAAATGTTCAGGATTTTGAATGGAATCATGTCTATTCGATATCAAATGGATGAGAAAATGTGCAGGACTTTGAATGGAATTGCTCGATACATCAGTACGTATTAAAGGAATAATGAAAATGTGTGTGTATATTTGTTGACATACTTGCCAGAAAATATAGACGCATTCATTAATGGGAAGGCTTTTCAACACAAAAAAAGAAATGTAAATCAGAATGGTTGGTTCGAAGTTTGTCATGTGCGAGAATGCTGGTACCATTAAAATAACAATTTATTATATTTTTATGTTCACTTCTGTATCTGTATTGTTGAGGATTTATGAATGTTTGCTTGTGACATCAGGTTCTCGCCCAACATGTTTAAGCTGGGTGGATTGTCTCCTGTGCATGTAGGAGTTGATTCTATACAATAATCATACCAAAACTTTTTCACCATTTGCAGGACTGCTTTACAAGAACATTTGGGATTTCATCTTCATACGTTGAATTATATTATTGAACTCCATTCACTTCCATTTTATTGTTATCGTGACCATGCAACATGATTAAATAAAGAATTCAACACAAAAGGAGATGTAAGGATTGCATTTTTTATTGATTTCTGCAAGAAAAAAAGTCTGCAATCCGGGGTTGTGCTTTCACCGCATTAGTTTTATGCATTACATACATGCAAAGTGCACTTTTAAGTGATCAAAAGTGTCCAATGATGAAGCTGATTTTTCTTTTAGAACCAAAACCTGCCAAATTACGTATTTATTTCCCAAACCTACACCTGCTTTGCTATATGCCTTAATTCCGCCAGGAATATACCATACAAACGTTAAAACGGAAGTTTAAAACAAAAGTAATCTCCCCCTGGGGAGTTACCTCCCCGGGGAGTTATCTCCCTTTGGGGAGCTCTCTCATCTCAGACAGGATATATAAGGCCAGCTCCCAGTATACACTTCCTCTTTTCTCGTTTGTAACCTCCAGTGGTTACATCAGGGAGTTCCATACAGCTAGTTGTTGTTGTTAAATTTGTACTCTATTTACGGAAAAGTTTTTCTTGAATATTATGTCTGAGTATTCTATCCCAATTGTCTTGCCGTTCGTGTGGGCGAGTTTCGCCCACACACGTTGTTTCGCGTGTAAAGATAAATTATGCTATCGAAATAACACGTGTGAATTTTTGGGATTCATGTACTTGGAAAAATATATGCTTAAGCACGTAGGTCTTACCTACTGCAGGCTACTGAAAACCTCGATCTATCGGAGGTCGATAGACGCGTTTTTGAAATTGCCTTAGTGAAAGACATCAAAATTATAGAGGTCCCGTTTTGGATTTGTCTCCTAAATTGATAAGTCCGGCACCTTCTTCCGTGTCTGGTAATATTCCCCCTAGTGGTACCGTTCCTACAGGAAGATAACCAGAGTGTACTTGAAAGTCTAGCCTTCTCTGGTATAGCATTGTCTGGGAAACCGGTTTCTTTGTTCAGACAGACAAAGGCCAGGTCACGGCTGTCGGAACACTCCATTGTCTCCGACGGACAAAAGAATTTGTTCTCACTGGGTGTAGTTCACCGGCTCCTCTGTCATTTGGTCTTTCTCCGGCTGATTCTTACAATAGGAATAAAAATCGTTCTGTATCTACCTTTACGATTTAAATCTTCCTCTGCTAGTTTGTCTAAAAAGAAAACTGCCTCTCATTCTATGGAAGGGTGTGCGAACTCGACTAATTGTTTGGTTTACGGATTTACAACCTCCACTTTCGGCGTATGTTGACACGTCACGTCGTCGTTTCCGTGTTTCTGATCGTCGCTCTTGTTTCATCGCAACGCTGTTCTCGTTCTCGTTCCAGACAGTTCATTCAGGAGGTTATTTTTATTACGTTTGAACTGTACGAAATTGAATAAAGATTTTTCTTCACGGAATATAAATGCTTCAACGTATTATAACTTCGGAGAATTACAAGTTCTGCAGGGAATTTTGCAGACCGTCATTTTTCGTTGTGTTGTTGTTGTTGTTCTTGTGTTCCGGATTTTCCCCAGTTTTTGGTAGTTTTTCTTCTATGCATTCAGTTCATTGCTCCTACCAAAATTTAGTCTTGTTATATCAAATGTTACTCTGTTTATTTGATATCATGTGATCAAGAGAGAACTTGCAGAGTTTTTTGTCTTTGATTTTACGTGTGTTGTTGTTGCGTTTGTCTTCGTCATCACAAGTCAAAGCTATACACTACGGCTCTTTGTTACATTTTAATGAGCTACATTATTACTCTCTTTGTGTAATCAAGGGTGTGTTGAACAACAAAAGAGATCACGAGTTCTTTATTAAGAAAAATGTGCTATTCTTTGGAATACATTTTTCTGCTAGTAAATATTGCATTGTGATATTTTTATGTTTTCACAACCAAATTTTTCCATCGGTATATTGAATTAGACGTACAATTCAAATTGGGTTGAGCTTTAATTTTATTTTCTTCTTTCTGAGAAATTATTATTATTAGCTTGAGTGAGTTTATTTTTCCGAGAAATCTTAGGATTGATCTTTACTCTGTCTGTGTCAGGATCAACCTGAAGTTTCTCAATCATCTGCTTGGGATAGCATAAGTTTGTTCCATCGGGCGGTCTTCTTGTTCTTCGTAAGTTTCTTGTGTCCGAGTATGTTTACCGGTTACAGCCTTGTAAGAAGAATCACAGACTGCTCTTTAGCAATGTTTTTCTCCTCGATAGCCTCGTCCAAACATCTTTTGGTCTACAGCATTTGTATAAAAATTGAACTTAATTTTTATTCCGGATGATAATTTCATCTATTCCATTTGAGGACTTATATGCAGTTTGGTCCTCTAATTAGGGGGCGGTTCTAGATTGAACATTGTTTGGTTTGGTCAATTCAATTTTATGAAGTTTATGACCTTATAGTTCATCTACCGGCGAGAGACATCTAAATGTATTTCCTGTCTTCGGGGAATTTTTTAAAATTTTATGGAAGATCTTCCTAGTTTACGTTGGAAGTTTCTTTGTGTTGATTGTCGGGGATGTTACTACCAAGCTGAGTAATGCTCTCGATTAACGCTGGGGACAAGGAATGTGTTCATTCTCCTAGATGCGTTTCAAATCTCATTACAAGTCTCGCATACTACGGCTGTTTTGTTTCGGACTCCACTGTGATTTTTCCAGTTTCGGCTTTAAAGTTTTTCAGATTCATCTACAGTTGTTTTTCCATAACGTCGTTCTTGTTCTCTTCGACGTCGTTTCTCGTACATTTTTAAGGTTTTACCCTGCTCCTTTGTGAGCGTATATGTACAATAAATTGAACTGATTTGTTACAATTTGGGAAAATCACTTCGCCGAAGCAACGCCTTTCGCGTTTCGCATTACGTCGCGACGTTCCATTACGCCGCCACGTGATCTTCTTACTCCTGTACGTCTTTCTCATACATCTGCTAGACGTTCCCTTACGCCATAACGTCGTTCACCACATCGTTCTTTTATACCCCCTTATCAGGGTCATCAAGTTCGACAGTTCCGGTCTCCATTTCTAGATCTTTTTCTTGATTGTCATAGAGACTTCGACGTTTGTTTGCCTGCATGTCTCTCGATTTCGGTGTTTTTCTAATAAACAGAAAAAGAAAAAGAAAAAAAAAAAAAAAAACGTTTCGGTTGATGCGTTTTTCTTTATCGCTGGGTTCACCCCCATCGCTTTAAAGGCGAGATGCATATCTTCTTTTACCCATTCATCCTCGTTTTTCGGCGTTTTTCCTACGATTCACCATCGTCGGTCGTCGGTTTGTGTGACAAGTCCTTCCGTTCGGAGTCGGCATCGCCCTTGTATCACTTTTATAGTCTGGGCGTTTTTCTCCATCTTGGGGCTTTCACATCGAGGTTTACTTGCGGTGATGCCCCTAGTGGTTCGATCACAGGGAGTTCGCTTTTCAACTCTGTTATTCAGACGCGAGAAAAAGTAACAGTCCCATTCTTCATTCTAATTGAAGAGGGGCCATGTGGTGGCGGAATGTGACACCTTGTAGCTGGTGCCGTCAAGATTTTTGGTCACATATAGACCAGTTTTTGTTGCACTTTCCGTGGTCGAATTATGGGGGGGATTACCGTGGGTTCGTCGTTACTTTGGGGACAGGTTTTCGACTCTCTCCATCAAGTGCTTCGTCCCGTATAGACCGTTGGACCAGTTTTTGACGTGGGCATTATAGTTGTTTTGTCGTCAACTGGTAGCTCTTGTCATTTCTACGCAGGACCTTAATCATTACGGTCGTATCCTGGTTCGGTCACTGCAGTTCCTTCTGTCTTATTACAGACGTCATCCCTCAATCCATTAGTGCTGGTATTGACGTCTCTATTTCCACCTCTGTTTTTGCTGGCAGTCCCGCCACATCGTCATGTGGGGTGTTCATTTCCGGCTAATAGTCTTGGTTGCCAGACTTCACATCAATTTTGAAAAAAAAAAACCCCAAAAACCCGATGTTTTTCTACCAATCGGTCTTCCACATCGCAGCTCTATCAAGTGAAATGGACCTATTTCGTCTCTTGATGCCGTGAACGTGATACCGATCCCGACTCTGCCTCTATTTCCTTAGTAGCTGACTTCCTCCTTCACCTTCATCGTGATATGAAGTTTCAAATCAGCACCATTGAGGGGTATCGATCTACTTTGGCTAGGGTTTTACGTCTTTCTGCCGGCATCGACATTAGTCTAAATGACAATATCGCTGCGCTCATTCGGGCCTTCGCGTTACGGTCTCGCCGTACTCGCCAGCTGTTACCGAAATGGGATATTGGTGTGGTTCTGTGTGCTCTGATTCGTCCGCCCTTTGAACCCTTGCAGTCCGCTTCTCTAAAAACTGTTGCCTACAAGACTGTTTTTCTGGCGGTTTTTGCTTTGGCGTCTAGAGTGTCTCAACTTCATGCTCTCGAGAGTTCATCTATTACCTGGACCCATTCCTGTGTTCATCGCCAAAAATGAGTCTGTTCGCCTAGGTCCGTGTGCTCTACGTTTGTACTCCATTCCTGCGTTATCAGACTTCGTGCATGACTTTGAAGACGACCTTTCTGTTATACCCTGTTCGAGCCATTCGCCAGTACGAGTATGAGCTGGCCGAATGGGTAGTCGCAAGAAGAGTTATCGTTTCTATCTCACTCGTACCGATCCCGGTCGGGGCTCTCGTCGTCTATTATTCTTGTCCCTTCGGCCGTATGCAGTGCGTGACATTACTAAGAATACCATTGCTTCGTGGTTGAAGAAGACCATAAAGTGGTCATATCTTTTGGCCATTTACGCTCCCCCACTACTATCTACTGCTTCTTCTCGGAAATTCGTGCCATCGCTACGTCATGGCCTTTATGGAAGAACTTGTCCCTCCATGACATTGTCTAGTCCCGTGCTTGGACGACAAATTCCACGTTCACCAATTTCTATCTGAGAGATATGTCACTGCAATCAGATAGAGTGACCACGCTTGGGCCGCTGGTGGCTGCCCAGCACGTGGTCAAGTAGCTTTTCAAAAAAGAGGGGGGGGGCATTTTTCATCATCGCAGCAGGTCTGCCAGCTTGCTGTATCATCTCATCTCATCTCTCAGTCATATTATATGTCCACATACTACATGATCGCCTAAGAAAGGAGTAATAGGTCAGCTTGCCAGCCATCGACTCTCAAGTCATCAAGGCCTGATACAATGGAGAGTGTAATCTTTGCCTTTACTGCAGATTTGCTTGTGTCATTTCAGGTTGAAGCTATGACCTTATTCTAGATCATCTCAGCTGAGTCACCTGCGGTCAACTCACAAGTTCAACGTACAAAGAACTGACACTTGTGAGTAATATGTTTTGTTTTAGGTTTCCAGTGTCAGCAACAGCTAAAGTACAGAGGGTTGACGAGGATGTAGAGTAGACTCAGTACAACCGCTGTCAACTCACAACAGCCCAGTGTCAGCGACAGGGGTCTAAAGTACAGGGAGTTGACTTCAGTCGGTTTGTGGACTGAGAGTGGTTATAAGTCACCATGTATGCTACGAAGGCGCTCTAATGCACTTTCGATTCGTACATCGCTTACTTTAGCATACCTCATAGTGCTTCAGGCCTGGGTCCCTGCGGGTTGGTAAGATTTGTGCACCACATCCACGATCACAGAGTTGAAGACATTCAAAAGATAAGTAGCTTCTATTACTACTCCATAATTACCCACTGCATCCCGAGCAGGGTTCTTTTTGTTGAGAATTATTGTCATATCTGTGATCATTTAATAGGTCAGTTGGCCAACCACCATCTCTCAAGTTATCGTTTATGACCGGACACAATTGTGACTTTTAATCTTTGCCTTTACTGCAGATTTGCTTGTGTCTTTTCAGGTTAAAGCTATGACGTCTTCTTCTAGATCATCTCAGCTGAGTCATCTGCGTCCATCCTAGGGTGTCCAGTGTCAGCAACATGCACTAAAGTACAGAGGATTAATGAAGACGTAGAGTAGACTCAGTACAACCGCTGTCAACTCACAACAGTCCAGTGTCAGCGACAGGGACTAAAGTACAGAGAGTTGATTTCAGTCGGTTTGTGGACTGAGAGTGGTTGTAAGCTGGTCACCGTGTTCGCTACGTAGGCGCTCTAATGCCCTGCCGATTCGTTCATTGCTTACTTTAGCATACCTCATAGTTGCTTCAGGCCTGGGTCCCTGCGGGTTGGTAAGTTTGTCGACCACAGCCATGATCACAGAGTTGGACACCATGTTCGCTACGTAGGCGCTCTAATGCCCTGCCGATTCGTACATCGCTTACTTTAGCATACCTCATAGTGCTTCAGGCCTGGGTCCCTGCGGGTTGGTAAGAGTGTGCTCCACATCCAAGAACACAGCTACATGGATGAAGACATTCAAAAAGATAAGTAGCGACTTTCTTACTCCTTGACTACCTCCTGCGTTTCAGACCAGAGTTTTTCTTGTTGAGTTTATTGTGTCTTGTTGGTGATCTTCTCAGCGGATATCCAGCTTGCCATTGAACAACTACAACAAGGCCGAGGTTCCCACCTCCATATGTTGGTAGTGAGGCATATAGCAAAGCAGGTGTAGGTTTGGGAAATAAATATTAAACATTTATAAACAATGTTTCTATTTATAACCAAACCAAACCTGCTTTGCTCTGATGGCCCTCCCACCCTTCCCCTCACTCCGCGGCCTTGTACACCACAGGTCTCGGTTTATATCAATGAGAAAAGAGGAAGTGTATACTGGGAGCTGGCCTTATATATCCTGTCTGAGATGAGAGAGCTCCCCAAAGGGAGATAACTCCCTGGGGAGGTAACTCCCCAGGCGGAGATTACTTTTGTTTTAAACTTCCGTTTTAACGTTTGTATGGTATATTCCTGGCGGAATTAAGGCATATAGCAAAGCAGGTTTGGTTTGGTTATAAATAGAAACATTGTTTATAAATGTTTAATTTTTCTTAGAGTTTACAAACTGAAATAGCCTTGAAACATTAGTGATCTTGAATTGCATATCTATACTTCAACAGAAGTATGGCAATAATTTGAAATAGCTTTCCCCAGAACAAAGCCAAGTCGGTGAACTCTTTCAGACAACAACTGTGTACATTTGGATATATATTCAGCTAAAATTCCTGTATGTCGTGCTTTATTTGTGTATGTATTTCATTTTTATTATCTGAGGGCCTCCAGGAAGAACAGTTTATGTAAACTGATTTCATCACCCTCTCAAAATAAAGAATTTATTATTATAAAACTGGACATACTTCTTGTAAAGCTCTGTCAAATATGTATGGTTCTTGTTTATGTCATACATACATGTATGGCTTGTTTTGTGTGTGTATTGTCTTCATTTACCATCAATGGTGTCTATGTAAATGTAATATAAATGTCTTGTCAAATATGTGTAAATTTCTGTCTTTCATGTGTATTGTCTACATGTGTATTTTAAATGTATGTTCATGTATCTGCTTTTTAGCCCTATGGGCATAACAATAGCAATAAAATTATCTATCTATCTATGATTGATCGAAAGTGCTCCCTGGTCTGTTCTGGTATTTTTGAGGCTTGTAAAATGTAGGATTTCCTCTTGCACAAAAAAAAAATTAGGACACCATAAACCAAAATTATATTTCCACACAATCTATTAGAAAGTGTGACTATTTGAAAGAACCAAGACTGATTTTGGTTTGAGCGGTCATATTTTTGTTACAATTCAATATTCTCCCTGTAAATGCTTCGAAAATTACAGTAATGGGCTCAAGCACATTTTGATCAATCACCACTACTTGTTAATGCAACTGGATATCACAATTTTTTCAGAGGCTGATAATTCGGCCGATATTTCAGTATGTATACTTCAAGAAAAATTTAATTTGGCAAGTTCACAAAGGAGTTTTCATATGTAAACATCACATATCCTTTGGTCCATTGGCAATTTTCTTATTCAATAATCACTAGTTTTGAACATCATTAAATTGACACTGCTGTCATAACCTCAGATCACTGAGATAATGGCCATAAGAACAGCTGCATTTGAACAATGCAAGGAAACAATACTGAAATGTACAAATCAACAATATGAAAGTACACCATCCATGAATATCCAATAACCAATAACCTTTCTGTACCATATTCTCAAAATGGTAAATTTTTATCATATATGAATTCCTGTCAACAACGAATAATTGTAATCAGTGATAGAAGCAATATTAGTTTCTAAGATCATAAAACACACCTCTTCTGACATTTGAAGAAGCAAATTGCCATATGATATCAACAGCAGGGCTAGAGTAGCAACTGTAAAGTAAAAAACAAAGCCTTCAGTAACGAGAGATCCTGAAGGATCTTGGCGCCCACCATTGTCCGATAATTATAAGCTAATGACTAGAGGATCTTTTTGACCATTGTTACTAAGAAAAAACAATTGATTTGTAATTTTGTTTACAGAATTTCGAATCTGAGCGAAAAAGATCGGAAAAGGGACACTGAAAAACACCAAGATATAATCTAAGTTTCAGGAGTTTCAAGATTTCTAGAAACTGTACTTATGTCGGTTGTTATAATACAAGAGAAATGAGCAAAGTTAGTCTGAAAGTGAAAGTACATATACGGAGGATCTTTCGCCTTTGTTTTGTAGTATTTTTTTTTTTTATTTTTTTTTTTTTGCACGTGTCATCATTGGGTACTGGAAGCGAGGACCAATCTCTTCGACAGTTTGGCATGAGCTATGAAACATACTTAACATTTCATAATTAGGAATGAATGCTAATTCTGTTCTGTTTACTGGGCTAGTTTGAGATATCTCTTTTAAGATACCATGCTCGAAAATAGTAAGATGGTACAAGGGATCCGGTCCGCGCAGTAATGTTGAAACTTCAAAAGTGCCTGAATCCTGATTATCTCCCTTGGATCGAAACATGCAGTAGTCTACAGTTGTCGAGTTGTGATGTTGAGTACCCAAGAGTGACGTCCCTTCATGTAGCCGACCCGCCGGCAGACGACAGAGTGGAGCAGTTCACTTGCTACTGCATGGACTAAAGAAAACTGATTTAAAATTTGAAGAAATACACTTTAATTCCGAATTATTTGAACTCCTTGATATGGGAGGTGAAGGTATGGATGTTCTCTATAGTGAATATATAGAATATGCCCCACCGTTTGATCCGCCGACTCTTGTGATGCAATGTCACAACTCGAGAATACCGTATTACTTTGAAGCGTAACTTGGATTTTCGAATCGGACTAAAAAAGGTATCTTGCACTACTAGGCCCCATGTGGGACCTGTGTATCAAATTTCAGAAAGATCCATGAAATATTTCCTGAGAATTCACGATAACAATCTTTCAAGGGGAAATTCAAGATGGCCGCCTTGTGGCCATATTGATTTTCGATTCTGACCGAAGAAGGCATCTTGCATATCAAAACCCTAAGGGGAACCTGTGTACCAAATTTGAGAAAGATCCATGCAGTATTTTCTGAGAAATGACGATAAAGTTTCATGGAGAAATCCAAGATGGCTGCCTGGTGGCCATACTGGATTTTCAAATCGGACCGGGAAAGGCATCTTGCACAACTAGACACCAAGGGGAACCTGTGTATCAAATTTGAGAAAGATCCATGCAGTACTTCCTAAGAAATGACGATAAATTTTCATGGGGAAATCCAATATGGCTGCCTGGTGGCCATATTGGATTTTCGAATCGGACCAAAAAAAGGTATCTTGCACAACTAGACCCCAAGGGAAAACTGTGTACCAAATTTGAGAAAGATCTATGCAGTAGTTCCTGAGAAATCGCGATAATAAGGTTTCATGGAGAAATCCAAGATGGCTGCCTTGTGGCCATATTGGATTTTCAATTCAGACCGAAAAAGGTATCTTGCACAACTGGATCCTAAGGGGAACCTGTGTATCAAATTTGAGAAAGATCCATGCAGTACTTCCTGAGAAATGACGATAAAGTTTCATGGCGAAATCCAAGATGGCTGCCTGGTGGTCATATTGGATTTTCGAATCGGACCAGAAAAGGTATCTTGCACAACTAGACCCCAAGGGGAACCTGTGTACCAAATTTGAGAGAGATCCATGCAGTAGTTACTGAGAAATCGCGATAACAAGGTTTCATGGAGAAATCCAAGATGGCTGCCTTGTGGTCATATTGGATTTTCAATTCGGGCCGAAAAAGGTATCTTGCACAACTGGACCCAAAGGGGAACCTGTGTACCAAATTTGAGAGAGATCCATGCAGTAGTTCGTGAGAAATCGCGATAACAAGGTTTCATGGGGAAATCCAAGATGGCGGCCTGGTGGCCATATTGGATTTTCGAATCGGACCAGAAAAGGTATCTTGCACAACTAGACCCCAAGGGGAACCTGTGTACCAAATTTGAGAAAGATCCATGCAGTAGTTCCTGAGAAATCGCGATAACAAGGTTTCATGGGGAAATCCAAGATGGCTGCCTGGTGGCCATATTGGATTTTCGAATCGGACCAGAAAAGGTATCTTGCACAAATAGACCCCAAGGGGAACCTGTGTACCAAATTTGAGGAAGATCCATACAGTAGTTCCTGAGAAATCGCGATAACAAGGTTTCATGGGGAAATCCAAGATGGCTGCCTGGTGGCCATATTGGATTTTCGAATCGGACCAGAAAAGGTATCTTGCACAACTAGACCCCAAGGGGAACCTGTGTACCAAATTTGAGAAAGATTTATGAAGTAGTTCCTGAGAAATCGCGATAACAAGATTTCATGGGGAAATCCAAGATGGCTGCCCGGTGGCCATATTGGATTTTCGAATCGGACCAGAAAACGTATCTTGCACAACTAGACCCCAAGGGGAACCTGTGTACCAAATTTGAGAAAGATCCATGCAGTAGTTCCTGAGAAATCGCGATAACAAGGTTTGATGGGGAAATCCAAGATGGCTGCCTGGTGGCCATATTGGATTTTCGAATCGGACCAAAAAAGGTATCTTGCGCAACTAGACCCCAAGGGGAACCTGTGTACCAAATTTGAGAAAGATCCATAAAGTAGTTCCTGAGAAATCGCGATAACAAGAATTGTTTACGGACGGACTGACTGACGGACGGACCACGGACGAAAAGCGATTTGAACAGCCCACCATCTGGTGATGGTGGGCTAAAAATTCAATTCAATCATCCTTAATTTTGTGAGCAAATTTCATCAGTCGTTCTATTAAATTTGATCAACATCTAAACTCATTAAAATAAAGGATTACTGCATGTTTTTGAAAAATTTCCTCAATATTTTATTGTTGTGGGATATTTCACTTTCTATGATCCATCGATGTCATTCAATTTATGCAAGTAAAAGGACTTCCCTGCATGAAAGAGATGTATTCAGATAGCACTGTATTCCGAGTTTTCCATATCTCCATCTTGGAACAGAACATTTAACCCCGGGCCCCAGTATGTCCTAGTCATTAACACCTTATATTTTCTCATCTTTGTTAGCCATCATGAAACCCTGTAAGCCTACCGTACAGACGGTAAATGGCCACTGTAACATGGATAGTAAACTTTAATGATGAATTGGATACAGGGACCAACCAGAATTGGTAATCAACATTAGGCAGTTAGGGGAATACCTCATTTCAAATATCAAAGCTTAGTCATGGGACACAGAAAACTTACACTAGCCATTTTGGCCAATGCGGTGAACAGAGATTTACGATGTGGCAGCCATAGCCAGGGAAAAGGTCTCTGTTATTCTTCACTGAAGATGTAGGTTGTTCGCCACTTCTGTATCGGATTCTGAACAGCCATAAGAGTTAGATATTAAATTTATTACAAACATATGCTATCCCATCTTTCAGAGACAAAGGTAGGTTGTTCATTGAATCCACTGTCCAAGCTTTACTATTGCCTTGCCATACTGTGAACAATTTTGAACGCTCATAGAGATCAGATGCTGTTTGCAGCATCAATAGATCAATCAAATATCATTCCACAAACAGAGCCCTTCCCTTGTGATAAGGCCCGAGAGCTGACAGTTATATTTAAAAACTTGACCCAATAACTGATTCATAGCCTATTACGTCAACCCATATGCTCAAACTTGCTTGCTTGCCACATAGATTCCATCAAAAATCTGAGTTGTTAGGGGTCTCCTTGCTTGGTGCCATGAAATTGAATCCAATGAAACCTGTGAATACCGACAGCTGGGTAAACTGACCAACCTCTAAATACTGACCTTATCTTGGGTCCCAATATTTAAATTTAAAGTATTTTGAAACCTGATAAACCAGAACCCTGTCAAAAACGACACTATATTCTGGTTTCAAGTGTGGTCGGTTTACAAATGTTTCACTGTATTTATGACAAGATGTGGAGCAGAATATGCAGTGAGTGAATGACATTACCCTGGAATGTTATCAGGAAGTCTCAGAGTTCATGCCGGGCCTGGTGATGTCTTGGTCTCATTGAGATCATTCAATAGCATGGCTTCAAAGAATACAATTAGTCTGATGAATACATCAAAACTTGCTTTGATGATCTGGAACAAGGTGAAAGGCACTTTCTTAGTTGAAAATTGTCCTAGTAAGTGAGAATTTATGACCTGGAATGTCCAAGCAAAGATCTGGAAATTTGAATGTATGTTGTTGTGTAAACCCTGAATTATACTGTTATCACATTGCAGAAAATCTTTCCGGTTTTCAATGAACGAATTAATTTTCCTGTAAACCAAAAAGCAGGAGACTGCTCTAATATTGAATGATCATAGATTGATAAATGTCATGCCAAGTTCAATTTGACAAGAATTCGTGATAAAACCATGTGTTAAAAGTATCTGATACATGTAACTTTGTAAATCATGGCGGAGATGTCTTAAATTGATCTTTTTTCCTGTATTTAAATTTCTTGGGATCTATGCCATATGCTTTCAGTCTTTCATCTGATATGATTGCTTTCGCTTTATGTTTACGCTTATTTTTCCGTTTTCCAGTCTTGGAATCAGTAGAGGATGGTTTTCTCGCCAAGTTTGAGTCTTTATTATCTGGTTGATCAGATTTCTGATCTTTTTGTTTCTTCTTTTTCTTTGGACTTTTGTTTGTAACAGAACTTGTTTCACTTTCTAAAGTTCTTTCTTGATTCGAAGAGTCCGTTTTATGATCTTTCTTTTTCTTTTTGGAAGGTTTGTCCATGTCGGACATTTCCTGGTCTCCTGATTCATCAGTTGAACCATCGCTATCTGATTTACTAACTTGTTCCTTCCCTGTCAAAGCCTCCTCTGCCCCTGATGGAATTTCAGAATTGACAAACTGATAGTCGTCATCATTTGGTACTTCAGCTTGTTTTTGTGTTATTGTTTCTGTCGGTTGTCTCCCCCGTCTTCCTGGATGTGTATAACCCTCACCCCCGTGATCATCTCGATAGTCTGGCCCAGCATAGCTGTACTGGTCTCTGAACTGTCGACCACCTGAGCTTGTAGAGGGACCCTCACTAATAATACAATGACAAGTAAAATGTTATGAATTGTAATTGGAAGAAAATCATTTTGGCAGCAAATATAATACTGTACATGTACTCTTATAAGTGAAGCAGGTATGTATGTCATACAGAAATTAGAGAAAATTAATATTTCGAGAAGATTTCTTCAAAAACTACAACATCATTGGTAGTAACCTAACCTTGTTTGTTAGCTGGTGATGTTCCGCTTTAGTTAATAACAAAATCAAAACATGAGGCAGCACCTAAAAGGTGCAACAACCCCTCAGCCAGACAGTTTTAGTCAGTGTATATTGGTACACAATGAATGGAAAATGCACATGTAAAAGCCTGAAAGATTTGGTTAAATGCAGAAGATGCTTTAGCAGTGGCTTGTAAAAGATTAAAATATGATAAATTCAGTGTGGGATGGATGCATTGGAGAACTATAATAAATAATTTGACGTATCACATGCGAAAAATATGGCGGAAGAACAAAAATATTCTGAACAAAAACAAAAGGCTTCAAGCCATTCTTGCTTTGAACCCTAATAATAATCTGAACAATAAAAAAGTCTTCCGATTTTCAGTGGGAGCCAAGTAATACAGAGTTTTCGATGGGAATACGGAGCTGCGCATCTAAAACCCCTCGACTCTGGGTGCGAGCCATTCACAATCTATTAAATTTGAACCATACTACTTTGAAAACATCAGGAACATCAAGCAGTCAAGTGACAAATATACAGATTATCAAAAACTTGCAATCAGAAATGGCTGCAAAGTTTTCTGTTCAATCAGAGATACCGGCAGTCATTACTTGTCTCTTGATATATCTATGACGTATACCAAGCATCATACTGAACACTTGAACAGTATCAAAGGATATATACATCATCAATGATTTTACATGAATTGAAAACGGCTGCCAAGGTTTCCATCTAATCAGAGAAAACGGTTTAGTCATTCATTTTTAGTCCCTTGATGTATTGATGATGTATACAAAGGCTTGCATCAAACACTTGAACAGTAACAGAGGTATAGATTTTGCATAAATTAAAGATGGCAATCAAGTTTTCCACCTAATCAAAGAAATTGGTTGTCATTAATTGTAAGTTTCTTGATGTATCGATGATTTATAGTTTCATATGAAGCACTAAAATGCTATCAGATATACATCATTAAAAATTTTGTATAAATTAAAGATGGCCACCAAGATTTTCGCCCAATCAGAGAACCAGTTCTGTCATTCATCGCAAGTCTCTTGATGCATCGATGATGTTTACCAAATTTTACATCGAGCACTTGAACGGTATCAGAGATAGAGATCATTAATGATTTTGCATAAATTAAAAATGGCCGGCCATCCTTCCCGCCTCTCAGAAGAACTGATGTGATTATTCATTGCAAGTCTATTGATACAACGATGCTGTATACCAAGTTTCGTATAGAACACATCAATGGTATCAGAGAAATACATCATTAAAGATTCTGCATAAATTAAAGATGGCTGCCATGGCTTTCACCCAATCAGGGAAACTTGTTTGGTCATTCCTTTAAAGTTTCTTCATGTATCGATAATCTATACCAAGTTTCACACTGAACAGCGAAATGGTTTCTGAGATACACAAGATTCATGGTTTCGCATAAATTAAAGATGGCTGCCAAAGTTTCCACCCAATCGGGTCCAGATTCAATAGGGTTCTGGGTCACGAGCATATGGATGTGCACTGCAAGTTTGGTGTGCCTAGGTTAAGTCGTTCTAAAGATACCTTGGTAACAAGAAAGCTGTGACGGTTTCGCATAAATTAAAGATGGCCGCCAAAGTTTCTGACCAATCGGGTCCAGATTCAATAGGTTTGTGGTTGACCACCCAACAATCCTACATACCAAATTTGAAGTCTCGGGAAGCAACGGTTTGGCTTCTAGACCGGTCATAAGAATTGTTGATGAAGCTTCCATGACGTTGCCATGGAAGTCACAAAATTCATCACAAATTACCCAAATTCGATAGGCTTGTGACTGACCACCCAAAATTAAACATTTATAAACAATGTTTCTATTTGTTACCAAATCAAACCTGCTTTAATTAATGCCTTAATCTCCGTCAGGAAGATGAATTCAAACCGTAAAAACGGAAGTTAAAACTAAAAGTTATCTCCCCTAGAGGAGAGTTGTCCGCCTCTCCCATTCATCCCAGTGGAGTTACTATAAAGGCTCTGCTCAAATCATTCCTATCCTCTTTCTCATTGTAACAAACCGAGACCTGTAGTGTGCAAGGCCGCGGCATGAGGGGACGGAAGGGAGGGACAATTAAATTAAAGCAGGTTTGATTTGGTAACAAATAGAAACATTGTTTATAAATGTTTAATATTTGATTCCAAAATCGTAAACCTGCTTTAATTAATGCCTCAGTACCAACATATGGAGGTGGGAACCTCGGCCTTGTTGTAGCTCCAATAGCAGGCTAAGTAACCGCTGGGATGACACAGACATGGGCATAAACATGAGACATTAATACTCAACAAGTGGAACCCTGGTCAGAGACGTAAAAGGGTAATTCATGGATTTGATACAGTTGTACTTATCTTGAGTGTCTTCATCCATGTAGCTGTGCTCGTGGTGTGGTACGCAAACTCTACCAAGATGAAGGATTCCTCGGCCCCTAAGGCTACTAGGTCTTCTTGGTAGGCACTGTATGCTCTGGGTGGGGCTAAAGCCAACGGTCCGAGCATACATGCAGATACTTGGCTGTACCTAAAGAACGGGTGAAGCGTAAACTGTCCGGAGCTTAGAGGGCGCCAAGCCACACCACTCTCAGTCCACAAGCCGTCTTATGTCAAACTCTCCATACTTGGTCCTTGAAGTTGAACAGGTCTTGTAGGATGCGTTGGAGTTGACTGCGTTTGCTCCCTGAGTCAACTCTACGCAATCGTCAACTCTCTGTACTTTATTCGCTGTTTCTTGACACTGGCAAAGTGTCGATACTTGTGAGTTGAGCGTAGGTGACCCAGCTGAGATCATCTGGGAGGAAGTCAGATCAATCTGAAATGACACAAGCAAAACTGCAGTAAAGTCAAAGATTAAAAGTCAGAATTGTGTCAGGCCTAAAATGATGACTTGAGAGATAGCGGCTGGCAAACTGACCTATTACTACTGAGTAGATAACATTTATATCCAATTATTTTTAAGATAACATTTATATCCAATTATTTTTAAGAGAACAGTCTCTCAGTAAGGTACAATTACTAGTGCTGGAAAAAGGTCAGACTGTGCGAGACACGAACCCGCGTCCTCAGAGTTCGATACCAAATCGCCAGCAGTAACAGCAAACGGCCCAGACCATTCGGCCATCTCAGCCTCTATCTAAAATGATCACAGGCATGACAATAAATCTCAACAAAAGAACCCTGGTCGGTAATGCAGTGGGTAATTATGGAGTAGTAATAGAAGATACTTATCTTTTGAGTGTCTTCCTCCATGTAGCTGTGATCGTGGTGTGGTACATACTTCTACCAAGATGAAGGATTCCTCGGCCCCTAAGGTTACTAGGTCTTCTTGGTAGGCACTGTATGCTCTGGGTGGGGCAAAAGCCAACGGTCCGAGCATACAGGAAGATACTTGGCTGTACCTAAAGTACGGGGGAAGCGTAAACTGTCCGGAGCTTAGAGGGTGCCAAGCCACACCACTCTCAGTCCACAAGCCGTCTTATGTCAAACTCTCCATACCTGGTCCTTGAAAGTTGAACAGGTCTTGTAGGATGCGTTGGAGTTGACTGCGTTTGCTCCCTGAGCTGAGATCATCTAGAAGGAAGTCAGTTTCAACCTGAAATGACAAGCAAATCTGCAGTTAAGGTAAAGATTAAACTCACCATAGTGTCAGGCCTCTTAGATTGATGATTTTAGAGTCCATGGCCGGACATCTGACTTATTTCTTCCTTCTTAGGTGATCATGTCATATGTGGACAAACGTTATGCGATGATACAAAAATGCCGCCCCCCCCCCTTTTTTTTTGAAAATTTACTTGACCACGTGCTGGGCAGCTACCAGCGGCCCAAGCGTGGTCACCCTATCTGACTGCACTGACATATCTCTCAGATAGAAATTGGTGAACGTGGAGTTTGCCGTCCAGGCACAAGACTGGACAATGTCATGGAGGGACAAGTTCTTCCATAAAGGCCATGACGTAGCGATGGCACGAATCTCATGAGAAGAAGCAGTAGACAGTAGTGGGGGAGCGTCAATGGCCAATAGATAAGACCACTTAAGGGTCTTCTTCAACCACGCGACAATGGTATTCTTAGTAATGTCATGCATTGCAGATGGGTGAAGGGACAGAAATAACAGACGACGAGAGCCACGAGCGGAATCGATACGAGTAAGATAGTGGTGAATGGCTCTAAAAGGGCATAACAGAAAGCTCGTCTTCGAGGCCATGCACGAAGTCTGACAACGCAGGGATGGAGTACGAACATTGAGCGCACGGACCTAAGCGAACAGACTCATTTGGCGATGAACTCAGGAATGGGTCGAAAGGAAAAGCGAGACCAATCCGCAGTCCAGGTCATACATGATCTCTCAAGAGCATGAAGTTCAGACACACTAGACGCCAAAGCAAAAACCGCCAGCAAAGCAGACTTGTAGGAAACAGCTTAAAGAGAGGCGGACTGTAAAGGTTCAAAAGGCGGACGAAACCGAGCATACAGAACCACATGAAAATCCCAATTCGGTAACAGCTGGCGAGTACGGCGAGACTGTAAATGAAAGCCGAAAGGGCGCAGAGATATTGTCGTTTAGACAAATGACGATGCCGGTAGAAAATGTAAAAACCATAGCCCAAGCAGACCGGAACCCTTAAAGGGTGCCGAGTTGAACTTCATATCACGATAAAGGTGAAGGAAGAAGTCAAATACAGGGAAACAAAGAGACACAGTCGGGAAGGGCATCACATTCTCGGCACCAGGACAAATAAATCCACTGCAGTGACCGAACCCGGAAAACGAACATAGTGAGTAAGGTCCCGCATAGAAATGAAAAATCCTAAAGTTGATGACAGAACCAT
>JAVTVY010016687.1:0-59574 GCA_036873755.1 Hanleya hanleyi
CCAAATATATTCAACTGTAATATGGGGAAGGTCGGAGACGCTGTGAAAATGCTTGTGTACAGCTAATTACTAGCACTGTGAACTCAGTTCGGGAAATTGCAGAATTCGGGAACGTTGTCGAATTCGGGAACAGTTTCCGAATTCAGGAACATCGACAAACATTCAGCAAAGTTCCCGAATTCAGCAACGTTCCCGAATTTGGGAACTCAATTATAACATGGAGAATATAGGACTGAAGAAACATTTTCTCACTTGCAGCAAAAAAAGACAGCTAGAATTTTGAAATCACAGCATGAATATCAAGAGAACAAATGTTGTTACTCATTGATAGAAAAATTATAATGCCGTTCACTGAAAAGAAGTGTCAGTTACGTTTTTAGATGAAAAGTGGCCAAAGTTCCTGAATTCGTAAACCTGTTTATTATGGAGGAAATAGGACAAAAACACATTTTCTCACTTTCTGCAAAAAACGACAGCTAGAATTTTAAAATCACAGTCCTGATGGAATTCAAGAGAATGAAAGTTGTCACCTATTGATGGAAAAATTATAATGCCGTTCATTGAGAAGAAGTGCCGATTACGTTTTCAGTGGAAAAAGTGACCCAGAGTTCCCGAATTCGTAAACAATCAAAGCCGAATTCGACAACGTTCCCGAATTCTGCAATTTCCCGAACTGAACTTTAATAAAAGCGACAAGAGTGGAAGAGAAGGAATTAGCTTCCAGAAAATAACCGGTAAGGAGCATGAAAATGAACGTTTATATGGTACGGGTTATAACACACGAAGATCAATGAACGAAGCGTGTGACTAACAACCGAAGGCATTATTGATAGGAACAGTTGTGGCTAATGCTGTATGCAGCATATAGCACTATTAGTCCGGTGGCTTAAGGCCAGATTTTCACTTTATCGTGACAGAGTGGAATAAAGCACCAAATTTTGCATACGTGTCGTCAGAGGCATCGAGATTAATATCAGAAGGGGTGCCCCCGATTTCGAGGCCCACGAGGCAATTTGTGGCCCATTAGGGGCCCGGGGTCATTTTGGGCCTATAAATGGCAATTTGTATCCCAACGATTTTCAAATCATCATATATTCGCTATCCTTCAAGGTAGGAGTCTGAAAATGTCCACATTAATAGTGTTGGCAGAAGTCTAGCGAGAAATGCAAAATAATCCAAGATGGCCGCCATAATGACGTTACAGCTACGTCAGGGCCATTATTGACGATTTTTTTATCCGAAATTTTGAAATATTTTTTTAAATTGTATTCTTGGTGTTGGGTATACCGTAAACATTAGAAGATAATCATATATAACTGACTCAGATGGCACGACCGCCCCTGATGAACCTTTGACAATCTGGGTCAGATTGGACCAGATCCTTATTTATGCATTAAATTGTTGGGGTTACCATAAAATGCAGCTCGTGACTGGACAATGCATAGCTACCATGTGAAATGTGTCATTCCAATATAGCGTTAGACTTCCATCTACACAATAAGTTTTCGAATAAGTTATTGGGGATTCTGAAGAAGAAGGGGCGGCGCCAATGCGAACACTATGGTCCATTAAAGAGGGTCCAGGGGCCAGTCCTCGGATGTGGAATATATAACCGAATATAAGCACGGATTGCTCGAACTGGGCAATATCTAATATTATCAATATACGATGATATAAACAAATGAACTGGTTTATGGGATATGTTGTGTTTGAAGTTGCGAGTAATGATGTTCATATCTTGTAATGGGCCAGATTGGTCGGAGAAAGAGACGTCGTTGTATTAAAGAACATTGCTATTGCTGTCTTGTTCTGAACGAGCTGTCAATTCACTGACGCATAAGAATGCATGAAATGCTACCAAGAACTTTGCTCGTAAAAAAATTACATGGATACAAGGTGGGGTATAGCATCAAATATCTTATGGAGGATATCCTTAGATATGAGTAATTTTTACATGCCCGTAAGTAGATTTTTGGCATGGAATAACTGAGCAGGGTCGTTCACTAAGCCAAATTGCGCTCATAAATGATAGTCGATATGAATGTATAAGCTGTGGAGGGTGCATACTTGTGGAAATCTCTATGTACTTGTCATGCGCGCTTGTATACTTTTAAGCGAAATTCAACAAGCCACTCCGTCAGAAGAACTCTAGCTGCCTGCTTCAAAGAGTCAGCAACAGACCAGGTATTGGGTGCGAAGAGCGGTTGAGCCAAGGAGCAGGAGACAGCGCTTCCTGAAATTGTAAGCACGAGAGTTTGTCAGGAATAACGTTAGATTGTTCCGAAATATCTTTTTATCTGAACAGAATGTAATGTCGAAGGCAGGCAACTACTAACTGACGCACTAATTTCATCAACAATGAAAGACTGGTGATTGATTATTTCAACCACGGTTATATTATCACACAGAAAGAGAATGTTATGATTTGCCAGTTTGTGGCCCCAAATTTCCACTGCAAGCACGATGGGGAACAACTTCTTGACCGTGATATGTGAGCGACAAACTGACAAACTTTCACTCATGCGCCATCTGGGCTCGAACCCGTGCCGGTTCAGTGGTGTGAGGCTAGCGATCACCAGCGAACCACCTTAGACCAATCGTCGGCCGAGGGCCCCTGGAATACAAGCTAGGTATTACTATAGGCTCTAGCTTTATTCAAGCGGATGTGATGGTGAGCCTGTGATACACCTTTTGTTAAAGTCTATCAGGCAGCAGAGAATTGCTCTGTCAGGCACCACGACTTTACAGGCAAAATTGAGCAAACCAACGAGAGGCTGCAGTTCCACAAGGAAACCTTTTGTGGCGCGAGAATTCACCCAGTATGATTTTCAGTTTATGAATTTTGTCTCCTGGAAATGATGTTTTCATAATTCTGGAGTCCATTTGAATCACATGCATAACCAAATTAGTTGATGGGTAGTAGGTCCTAGCCTGTTTGATGGGAATGCCCAAATACTCACGCAATTGAATGTGTTAAGAGCTATAGACCAGTGACTAGCGCCATTTGTACCGACGAAGATGAAGTCGTCCAGTATGTGGGCCACCTCTGATATTGTAGCCATAACCGATTGCAGGGAATGATTTAAGCTCTCAAATAGTTTACAGGATGTAGAGCATCCCATCGATACTTGTCGCAACAGGTAAACCTCAATAAGGGTAAATCGCTGGCTCGATAGGTATGATGCGGAAGGCATCATCTAATTAGATTTTTGTCATCATATCATAGATCCTGTGGAATCGCACTGTTAATGGACGTGGCAGAGTTTTCAGGGTAAGATAAATCGTGTATCACCCTAAAAGTACTAGGGGGAATTTGGTTTAATGTCACACACAAGGTTATTTTGCTCATATGGTGACAGCCAGTTTTAATGGTGGAGGAAGCTGGAATACCTGAAGAGAACCACCTCCGGCCTGTCGGCAAGTAACTGGCAAACTTTCACACATGCACCAGCGAGGCTCGAACTCGCGTCGGTTAAGCGGTGTGAGGCTAGCGATCACAAGCGATCCGCCTTAGATAACTCGGCCACCGAGAGGCCCTAAAAGTATTAGTTCCTTTCTCGGGACTAAGCCTAAAGGAGAGTCACCCATATTGCCAAAAGGAGGAGTTGAGAAGGGGCCAGCAACTCGACCTTCCGGCAATTCTTTGTCTACTTTAGCGTCTACGATAGCAGAGTTTTGCATAGCAGATGAACGATTACGCGAGGCAGTAAAAGCATAGTTTCTCGAGTGCCCAATATCGAAACCGTTTGTGAAACTTGAAACACGTAAATCCACCTCAGGGTAATAATTAACTCAGTTTGTAGCCAGATCGGGTTTTGCGGTGTTGGAAGGGTAACTTCCTTTGCCACTGGATTTACACATGCTAATTTACATGTAAAGAGCTGGGAAGTATCCAATTGGCGACATTTGATGTAGTTCACAACCGTGGCATGTACGCCAACCTGAGTTTCATCCTTCGAAACAGATTTGTTTTTAGTACCGATAATCAGCATTGAGGATGGGCCGCTGGTGGCCATATTGGATATCTATAGGAAAGAAAATAGTCAATAACATTCATGCGTGCTTCATCGAGTCAATCATAACAGACCTACATGTACAGGAACCTCTTGATGGAGCCTCTATGAATATATATATGATTTATATTAGCAAATATACAAACACACATACATGTCTATGGCAATAATACCGTTATTGGTGACGCGGTGGCAGCCATATTGGATATTCAATGGGTAATAAAGTTCCCAATGATTGTTATTATTTTCCTGTTGAGTTAGCCATGCTCGTAGAAAAACAATCTCGTGTATAAAAGCGATTCAAGTTGTCAAATAGTCGCCTACAGGAGGCTACGGTATATATTATGGCGGCCATATTGGATTTATGCAAATTAGGGGCCTTTCACCTCCTGTAGAAATGGGCACCCCTTCTGAGATCATTCCTTATGCCCAATTGAGCCTCTGTGCAAAATATGGTGCTTTATTCCAGTCTGTCACGATCTTGACCTTAAGCCACCGGACTAGGAGAAGGACAAAGGCGTCTGGTGAAGGACAGCTAAAGCCAACGCTTGACAAAAGTTCAGCTGACCATATCTCAATATGTATGGAATAACTTTCGCCCACTCGTCAAAATTTAAAGAAATAACGTCATAGTGCATCATTTTCACTGAAGTGTCCGACATATAGCTCACCGAAATGTGTCATTTGTTCCAAAAATAAAGGTTGTTTTTCGAACGAAACCGATCGAAATGAACTGATGTGTTGTGGCGCTTCTCTCGCAGCGCAGTAGCAAAATGCCGGCAGTTTCGTAATCCAAATGGCCTGGTGAATTTGTCCGCTGGTTCTAAATGATATATCTGTTTCAATATTTTGCTATAAGATAAAAAGGCTTTGAGTAATAATAAATTCGTTATTCGGGTTTTCCCCCGGGTGTGTGGAAAGTTACGACCCTCCTGAAACTCCTACACCAATCGGCTGACGCTCAGGGTACACGAGTCCTCCCTGAAACTCATACACCCTTCGGCTGACGCTCAGGGTATAGGAGTCCTCCCTGAAACTCCTACACCCTTCGGCTGACGCTGAGGGTATAGGAGTCCTCCCTGAAACTCCTACACCCTTCGGTTGACGCTCAGGGTATATGAGTTTCAGGGAGGGTCGTAACTTTCCATAATCTTGGGAGAACCCAAATAACTAATAATATCTCTTTGGGCATAAATAACATCGTATATTACACACTTGTTTTCTTTTCCCTTAATCAGTTTCAACCCGTACGAGCCGTTCTTACACACCCTTTGATATTTAGCGGGTATATCCCGTGTTCCCCATAAGCCATAAAATTTAACGAAGATTTCTTGATTCCTAAAATTCTTTTACAAAATTATAAATAAAACGATTCGGTAATATTCATTTTCTCGAAACACCAGATTTCACAACCATATAAAACGATTGATTGTACCACTTGATCAAAAAGTTTCAATAGGTATGGACAGATTTCGAGTTTTCCTATATACACCAAATCAAGCTTTCGATGCTTGTGCAATGAGGTTCTTTCTTGCAGATAAGTAGTAACCAGTGTATTCCATTAAAACTCCAACATAACAGTATTCATCGACCACTTCAATTTCTTTGCCTTCAAAATAGAAAGAAGGTAATTTCTTTGGACGACGTCTACAAAATAAGACCATTTTAGTTTTTATAATATTAACGTCCAATTTCCATAAGTCACAGTATCTCTCAAAAACAGCCAGAGAATTTTGTAAACCACTATCCGTTTCTGACCGGAGAATTGTATCGTCAGCATACAGTAAAATTAATATAAGTATAAATATATCTAGTTGATATTCAATATCATATGACAAAGAAGATAACCCTTCTACGTTATTAGCTTCCATAAAGTCTTCTATGTCGTTTAAGTACAATGAATATAATAGTGGCGAGTATTTCATCTACGCTAAATTGGCATGTCAATTTCATCGGTAATTTCATTATTATAGTTGTCAAGATGTTTTGTTTTTAGCCCACCATCACCAGACGGTGGGCTGTTCAAATCGCTTTTTGTCCGTGGTCCGTCGTCCGTCCGTAAACAATTGTTATCGCGATTTCTCAGGAACTACTGTATGGATCTTTCTCAAATTTGGTACACAAGTTCCCCTTGGGCTCTAGTTGTGCAAGATACCTTTTTTGGTCCGATTCGAAAACCCAGTATGGCCACAAGGCGGCCATCTTGGATTTCACCATGAAACTTTGTTATCGCGATTTCTCAGGAACTGCTGCATGGATCTTTCTCAAATTTGGTACACAGGTTCCCCTTGGAGTCTAGTTCTGCAAGATACCTTTTTCGGTCCGATTCGAAAATCCAATATGGCCACCAGGCAGCCATCTTAAATTTCCCCATGAAACTTTATCATGATTTCTCAGGAAGTACTGCATGGATGTTTCTGAAATTTCGTACACTGGTTCCCCGTTGTGTCTAGTTGTGCAAGATACATTTTCTGGTCCGATTCGAAAATCCAATATCGTCACCAGGCGACCATCTTGGATTTCCCCATGAAACTTTATCGTGATTTCTTCAGAAGTACTGCGTGGATCTTTCTCAAATTTGGTACACAGGTTGTCCTTGGGGTCTAGTTGTGCAAGATGCCTTTATCGGTCCGATTCGAAAATGTAATATGCCCACCAGGTGGCCATTTTGGATTTCCCCATGAAACTTTATCGTGATTTCTTCAGAAGTACTGCATGGATCTTTCTCAAATTTGGTACACAGTTCCCCTTGTGGTCCAGTTGCGCAAGATACCTTTTTTGGTCCGATTCGAAAATCCAATATGGCCACCAGATGGCCATATTGAATTTTCCCTTGAAACATTGTTATCGTGAATTCTCTGGAAATACTTCATAGATCTTTCTGAAATTTGGTACACACGTCCCACATGGGGCCTAGTTGTGCAAGATACCTTTTTTGGTCCGATTCGAAAATCCAAGTTACGCTTCAAATTAAAAAGGAAATTCCCGAGTTGTGAAGTTGCATCACAAGAGTAGGCGGATCAAACGGTGGGGCATATTCTATATATTTACTATAGAGAATATCCATACCTTCACCTTCTATATCAAGGAGTTCAAATGATTCCGAATTAAAATGTATTTCTTTGAATTTTAAATCCGTTTACTTTAGTCCATGCTATTGTAAGTGAACTACCCCATCGTTTCGTCTGCCGACGGGTCGACTACATGAAGGGACGTCACTCTTGTGACAACGTCACAACTCGACAAATGTAGAGTACTGCGTGTTTCGATCCAAGAGATAATCAGGATTCAGACACTTTCAAAGTTTCCACATCACTGCGCATACCGGATTCATTCAGTATTAAGTTTTGTACCATCTTTCTATTTTCGAGCATGGTATCTTAACTCTTTACCCCATAAACTTGTGGGGAATTTTCTCTCTCGGTCCATAATAGATTTGTAATGGCCTAGGTCTTCAGCCCATGGACTCATTTCAATGATCATACTTCTCCAGCGATGTAAAATATATCGTTTTATGTCCGATGTCATGTGGAGGAATATTTACCAATGGCCTCCCACAGACCCATTCTACGAAATTTGTTCACGTTTTATACCAATATCAGCAACATTTATTCTAAAACTAATCTTGTGAGAAAAGGTGTGTCTGCTTTACTTCTGTTGGAAATCACGAAAAAACCGAAGAAATTGTGGCATTTTAGCCACGTTTTGCAGCGTTCTCTTCCTGCTTTCCGGCTATCATTCGCATGTTTCCGTATACCATCGTAAAGCTAATTCTCCGTAGGATCGGGACTTGGCAGTGACATCACAAGATGGCAGGTGTAGAACGAACTATAACTGTTTTAATCCGATATACCTTCCGTACAGGAGAATAAAGACGGTAATAAACATTCAGGAGGTGAAAGTAATACAGTTCACTGATGGGCCAAGGATGGGCGCGGCCCGGCGTGATTGGAGGAAGAGGTCACTATGGTCACTGTCGACAAAAGGCCGAATGAGACAGAATGGCGGCTGAAAACATTTACGGCGAAGACAGCAGGTCCCGAGAAAATACATAAAATGAACTCAGATGGACAGATTTGACGAGCTAGTCATCAAGGTTAGACACTTTGGTAGTTTATACTCGCGTTACGTGAAATATTCAGGAATTTGGAAACAGATTTTACTATTTTTCGAACGTTTGTCTTGGAGCACACGATAACCATCGATTATTTCTGTTTCTGTCCCGATTTCATTTTACCCTTACCATAAAACATACCAACAGTCCATATAGTGAGATTTATTGAAATTTTGGCTTTCTGAAAATGTATAGTTTTAATTAAGTTTTACTCAAAGTAAACGGCAAAAATTGCAAGAATAATCGACCACATGGGAACTCCAGTGACTCGTCAAAATCCGTCTTCATGGGTTAGGCGAACACTCGTCAAAACACGCTACATGGGGATCTACACAAGTCGTCAAAACCCCCTTATATGAGGGAAAGAGTTAGAGATAACTCCAACTAGCCCAGTAAACAGAACAGAAATGGCATCGTTCCTCATTATAAAATCTAAAAAAAAAACACTACAAAACGAAGATGAACGATCCTATGGACATTCACTTTCAGACTAACTTTGCTCATTTCGCTTGTACTATAACAACCGACATGAAGTACAGTTTCTAGAAATCTTGAAACTCCTGAAACTCGTAAAAGATAATATCTTGGTGTTTTCCAGTGTCCTTTTTTCGATCTTTTTCGCTCAAATTCGAAATTCTGCAAACTAAATTACAAATCATTCGTTTGTTCTTAGTAACAATGGACAAAAAGATCCTCTTGTCATTAGCTTACAATTATCGGACAATGGTGGGCGCCAAGATTCTTCAGGATCTCTCTTCTAATATCAGATTCGCCTAGTTCCTTCAATCTTTTATAATAGGTAAAACACTTGTATATATCCAAAGGTTCACTTTTCTTATTAGTGATAACCTGGTTCAGGAATTTCCAGTATTCTCTCGGCTCAGATTTTTCAAGGGTTCTTAGTTTATCAATAAACTTTCTCTGTGCTTTTTATAACTAACTTTCAGTTGTTCTTTGTACTCTTCACTGCATCTTTTTAATTTGATTTCGTTTCGTTGGTGTTACGGCAAAAATCAACAAATTTATAGCCCCAATTATTAACTTTCGAATCTTCAAACCCCTCAAACATATATTATTAATAAATCATCTTGCAAGTGCGTGAAGCAGCCTTAATCAACATAGTCAGTATTCTCTGGTGGTATAATATATCCGAACCAAAGACTTCACTGGAACCATGTATCCATAAAACATACGGATTGGCGGATTTAATTTCAGTTAAATATTTTATGTACTTTACACACGTTATATGCCTTGAGCTTGGCAATTGGTAAGTCCATCAGAACAACACCCACTTATTTGTTTTGGTAAGTAGCATTTCTCCAGTCTTCTATAAGGTTAATAAGCACAGATTGGCCGCTAAAGCCAGGCCGAACGGCGAGTCGTCAGCATACCATACAACACAACTATTTCTAAGTTCTCTAACGAGGGACAATGTACAAACTGCAACAAAAGAAACGCATTGGCGAAAAAATAAGAACGGTATTTCTATAAAGAGGTACGATCCAGTTTCAAAAAGAGACTACGGGATCAGCATGTATACAGCTAATTCAGTAATTCTGTGTTTGCTTATACTGAATGCGTATATATATGCTACCAATGCATACCGGTCAGTAGTATACAAAGCGTCTTTAAAGCAACATTGACCTCAGAAATTTGCATATGACCTTTGTGACGTCACGTTTCATCCAATCAGAAGCGAGTATTGATGTCACGTGGTGTGTGGTGGGTGGATGGTGGTGGTGGGTGGTGGGTTTAAGATGGCGGCTGGTGGGTGGATGGTGGTGGTGGGTTTAAGATGGCGGCTGGTGGGTGGATGGTGGTGGTGGGTTTAAGATGGCGGCTGGTGGGTGGATGGTGGTGGTGGGTGGTGGGTAAGATGGCGGCTGGTGGGAGGATGGTGGTGGTGGGTGGTGGGTTTAAGATGGCGGCTGGTGGGTGGATGGTGGTGGTGGGTGGTGGGTTTAAGATGGCGGCTGGTGGGTGGATGGTGGTGTGGGTTTAAGATGGCGGCCGGGTGGGTGAGTGCAAGTGTGGTGGTGGTGGGTGGTGGGTTTAAGATGGCGGCTATTGACATCATCCTTGGCTGTGTGCCAAGTATGTACGACTATAGTTCGGTTAACTTTTGACCTGTGTATTCCTCCGCTGGGATGAGGTCATGTCTGGCGGTGATGCGGTCGCCTCCGCGGAGAAAAAATAGTCCCTAGATAAAATGGTCCGATGGGGTCGAGTGAGGTATCAAAGTGAAGCTTAGGGGAGGGGGCATCGGTTGGGCTGGGGGTGGGGTTGAACTATACCGTTTAGGTGTATTGATGATAATAAAATTTAAAGATCACATGTCCAACACATACTCACATAATGAAAGCAAGAATCGAACTTGCGACCCCTCGAGATGAAGTGGCGCATTGTAGAAAAACGTACAAAAGGAGGCGATTTTTAGGGGTGGGGTGTATTTATTGCACTACCAGCCTACCTGCCTGATTGACCTCACCATCCTGTCTGCCTGCCTGTCTGCCTGCCTGCTTGCCTATCCGCTTGTATGAGACGAAAGCATGAGACGTGGAGAAGATTTTCCCTGGGATCCAGCAGCACCTCCGGTTGAAGTCTTGCCTGAAGACGAGCGTGTCAGCGACATTTATCGACGTCACTGGGCTACCATACGCCATTGTTTTCACCGTGACCGTCGTCTATTGGACTTGTATAACTATCGATTGCAGGACCTCACGTATCTGTCTACCTATGCCGAGAATATTTTCACAGATCAGGTGACAGCGTTCAAGTTGAATATGACATTCGGGTACATTTTACGGCACAAGGAGACGGACCAGGTGCGGTATTATTATCCCAGCAATAATACCTATGTGTTTGATCAGCCGTTCACGGTGACGGATGCGATTTCTCTTGAGCCACTCCTCGACCAACTGACTACGTTGGATCCATTGGAATGGACCCGGTTGCAACGCCCTAATACCCAATGGCTTGTGGAAATGGTAACCAACGTCACATTTTTCGTTACGAAAATGAGAGATCATCCTATCGGTGGGGTCGAGTGAGGTATCAAAATGGTTTAAGATGGCGGATTGTAGAAAAACGTATAAAAGGAGGCGATTTTTAGGGGTGGGGTGTATTCATTGCACTACCCTGCGGAGCACTCTGACTGACCTGACCTGCCTGCCTGCCTGTCTGCCTACCTGCCTGATTCACCTGACCTCACCTGACCAGCCAGCCTGCTTGCCTACCCGCTTGTATGAGACGAAAGCATGAGACGTGGAGAACATTTTCCCTGGCACCCAGCAGTTCCTCCGGTTGAAGTCTTGCCTGAAGACGAGCGTGTGAGGGAGACCCGCACTCTTACACCGGACTGCACCCTATTGTTGTATCCCAAACGTGTGGAGCTCCTCGATGACGACAGTAGGTGTTGGTGTACGTCTGAACCAGCGCGTGTATCTTTATCCCCGGAAGGCTGGACTACCTTGAAACGGGTGTTATTGGGTGACCTCGACGGTGATAGCATTCACCTGTGTGACGACGTCTACATTTTCCGCGGTCCCTATTTTGCTCGACTCCTCTGTCTCAAGCAAGGTGGTTTTACTCTGCACCCTGATCTATGGACAGCCTTGGAAAAAGTAATCCCCATGGTCGATGAAGTACTATCTCTATAGGAGCCACATAACCCATCAGAATACTGCGTATCACGGACTACACCCGTAGAGCTACATCTGGTCTATAACACACGTCCCTCTGGATCCTACACCTTCATTTCTATGGTTGCAGAGCCATGGCGGAGATCCAGCCCCATGCCAATCGCATTTTACAGTACGCCACCGTGGTGAATTCATTCACGGGTTACCGAGCAGTGGTCCGGTCCATGTTTGCAGATGGCGACGACAACGAGGGACGACGCCAGATCCTGAACGAGTTCACAGAAGCGGTCCTCCACAGAGTGCACTCTGTGGAGAGGCGTGCCATCACTCACCACTACTGGACTATGACAGCCATCCTTGATGCTCGGGCTATGGACCACGAGCGCTCACGCCGGAACCAGCACCGGCTGGTTGGCCTCATACTAGTCTGTGCCCTATTGTCCCTGGCGCTGTGGTATTGACACTATAAATACCAGGGTCAGACAGAGTGTGTGTCATTCACCGTTCGACATTTAGAGCAAGCATGTCATCCGTCCTACGAGCCATCCTGCCCCTTACACCTCAGGCGGGGTTACACGTCTATGAAGATAAAGTCATCCTCGTGAAAGACTGTGGAGCTATTTGCTGGGCGCCCGCTGAGACTCTATCGAATACGGTCACGCTACAGCGTGACGGCTGGACTAAATTTAAGCGGGTGTTGAACGATGAGCTCGACGGACACCTCATCCACATAAACAATGCCATCTACGTATACCGTGGGCCTTTCTTCGCACGCCTGGGCCCCTACCAAGACGGTACGCGAGGCTTCACCCTAGACCATCATCTGTGGTCAGCCTTGGAGAAAGTAGTGCCTATTGTGGACCAGCTGTTTACACCGGACGAGCGATCATCAGAGGAGTTGGCGTGGGCTCGTGCTATGGAGGACGCGCTGGCTGAACCCCATGAACAACAACTACATGAACCCGACGACGACGAGGCCATTGATTACCCGGCTGAACTGAGTCAACACAACGGTGATAGAAACTTGTTATAAATAAACCATACTCTCCGGGTCCATCATCATTGTGTCACCATGAAGCGCTGGGAGAAGGTGTTGGATAACTTATACTACAGTCCCGACAGTCCGGCGGCCTATAGTGCATTGTCGGCTCTCTATCGAGCGGCCAAACCCCAGGGGATACAACGTACCCAAGTGCGAGATTGGTTAAGAAAACAAGACACCTATACCTTACATCGAGCTGTCCGTCGCCATTTTCTACGGAACCGGGTCATCGTGGGAGGAATAGATGCCCAGTGGCAAGCGGATTTGGTCGATATGAGCGCCTTTGCCAAACACAACGATGGGAATCGGTATATCTTGACGTGCATCGATATCCTATCGAAGTATGCGTGGGTGGTACCCATCCGGACGAAAACGGGGGCGAATCTCATAGCGGCGTTCAAAGACATCTTCAAGACCGGGCGCAAACCTTTGTATTTGCAAACCGACGAAGGCACGGAATTCCTCAACAGACCGTTCCAAGCCTTTCTGAAAGCCCAGAAGGTCTTCTTCTTCCATACGTACAACGAGACCAAGGCTTCCGTGGTGGAAAGGTTCAACAGGACATTCAAAGGCCGCATGTATAAATATTTCACCTATAAGAATACAAGGCGGTACATCGATGTTCTCCCGAAACTGGTGAGAGGTTACAATCGAGCCTATCACCGGAGTATAGAGAGAGCCCCCATTACCGTCACCCAACGCAATGAAGCCCAAGTCCGGCGTGTCTTGTACCCCAGGCCATCGCAGCGAACGACGAAGGCGGTGTACAAGGTCGGGGACCCTGTACGGATCAGTAAAGTCAAGGGCAAGTTCGAGAAAAGTTACTTGCCCAACTGGAGCGATGAGCACTTCCTGATTAAACGGCGCCTACCCCGACAGCGGCGAGTCTATGAACTGGAAGATCTTCAAGGGGAAACGTTGCTGGGGACGTTTTACGAGACGGAATTACAGCCTGTTGTAAAAACAGAGCAAGACTACTACACGGTGGAGCAGATTTTGAAAACGAAACGTCGACGTGGCAAACTGTTTCATTTCGTCAAATGGCAAGGTTGGCCAAGTTCCTTCAATTCCTGGGTCGCGGCCAACCAGGTGAAACGACTATAAAGCCAGACACCACTGCCGTCCTCCTTCATTCCACGTCCAACCATGAACACGGTGCATCCGTCTCTGAACACAGCGTCTTCCAAAACGCGCAAAGTGCAAGTAGGCTTTGGTGTACTAGTGCTAATCCTGCTGAGTGTGTTGTACGGTGGTGTGTTTTACGACGTAGCCTATGTCAGCACGTTACTTAACCAACTGAGAACACCAGCCATCAGTGAAACCGGTCTACAGAGAGCACCAGTCGTATCCAGCCCAGTCACCACCACCACCACCACCATACCTCGTGTACAAGCCACAACGAGTGTAAGCTCCACACTTACACCAAGAACACCCACTACGTCTGAAGACCCACCGGATTTCATACCTCACAGTGAACCGACAACGACGACCACCCACGTTGTACCCATCACCACCATCATCATCCCTGAACGTGAACAGACAACGACAACCGACGTTGTGCCCACCACCACTCCAGTTCACTCGTACCAAATTTACAAGAGCGGGTTACCACGACAGCGGATACACCTCCAACCATGGACCCTCGTTGGCAGCATCCCTTCACCTGCGTCATCGCAGGACCGACGCGCTCCGGCAAAACGCACTTCGTCAGGAAGCTCCTTCAACACGCCGACAGCATGATCACTCCACCCATTGCCAGAGTCGTGTGGTGTTACGGAGAATGGCAGGAAGCCCCACATCACCTTCGTGGAAGGCCTACCTAACCTGGTCGATTTGGAACCCGACACCTTGGTGGTTCTGGATGATCTCATGGCGGAGACGGATGCGCGGGTCACCCAACTCTTTACCAAAGGCAGCCACCATCGACGGCTCAGCATCATCTACATTGTGCAGAATCTGTTCAGTAAAAACAAAGAACATCGGAACATCAGCTTAAATGCCCACTACATGGTGGTCTTCAAAAACCCGAGAGATACCACTCAACTGCTGCACCTGGCGAGACAGATGTATCCCGGCCGCACACCGTTTGCATTGGAAGCCTTTAAAGATGCCACAACCCCTCAGCACGGGTATATGCTCTTCGACCTGAAGCAAACCACCCCCGACCACCTTCGACTACGGACCGGCATCTTTCCCGGAGAGACTCACCACGTGTACATGCAAAAATAATGTAAACACACCTACAGTGGCTCCCCCAGCTGGGGTGTGTGTGTTTTCATGATGGGGATAATAAAAAAGAATGAATACCACAGCAGGGTTATGTTCTCTGAAGTAGATAAAAAGAGCAGAATTGTGGGTTCTAGCATTAGTTGTACAGGATGTCTGCGCGAGTACGAAAGCACGCTCCCACGCTCCGTGTATTGAAGACGGCCCCACCCGAGTTAGTGCGAACCATTGTACGCGGTGCGGACCCTGCTCTCGTGTGCTGTCTGTGCGAGATTGGACTCAATATCTTAAAAAGGCAACGTACCACTGACTCCGGCTCAGAAGACCAAGTTGGCCAAGCTTAAGACAGGTCTAAGAACCTTAGTCCAGAACACAAAAGAAAAAGGTGTTACAGCAAGGCGGATTTCTCGGGGCCATCTTAGCACCGTTGGCCGCTTCCGTGTTGGGTCCAGTATTGGGTGGACTCTTCGGCCGACAATGAACCACACGAAAAAAATGGTCCTCGTCGAACCTCGGCTGCTTCAAAACCTCCAATCGCCCTCCCCTGTCCCTTCTACGGTGAAGACGATAAACACCCTCGATGGAGAAATGCAACAGATCTTACAGAGACCGGGGTTAAGCGATAGTGAGAAAGTACAACGGTACAATGAGACGCTTCAGCGGTACATGACGTTCATGGACCAATACAAAACCCTCTCTGCTCCACCACCACCACCACCACCATCACCACGTGACACACCGCCAACCCCAGCACCGCTCCAACAGCCGGGTGGAGTACCTTCCACAGCTCCACAGTGGGTCGAAGACGAAGTCCTGAAGAGTGTACCTGCCTCGTTCAAGAAACAAGCTGGCCTGGTATTACAACGGATGAAACAGAATCCTAACATGACTTGGAATGATAAAGGCAAACTCCTGGTACAGAATCAGGTGGTCCCCGGGACCCACATGACGGATTTAGTGAATGACCTGATGCGTCAACGCAGGACGCACACGAATCCTCGAGGATGGGAGGTCTTCGCTCAAGGCTTGAAAGACATGCATGTACCACAGGAATTGGTGGGCAACCCTCAGCGCTGGGCCTTTATGCAGAATGTGAGTACACCACCAGAACCTTGGGAACCGGAGTCACCTCCCACATCACCACCACGGCGGGCACCTACGTTTTCACCCCTTTTACCACGCCACCCCCTGCAACCACCAAGAGCTAAATCACCGCCACCATCACGACGATTAGCGCCCAAGGCCTGGGAGAAGTATTAAAACCAACAGCAGCAGCAGGACAGCTCAGTCATCATGTTTTACCTCACCCTACCCAGTAACAGCTCGGCTGATGTGTTTCCTGACAACACCTTGACCAAGTACGTGACCCAGTTACCACAACCGTTGCATTTACCTGGACGCTGGGAATGTGGACTCGTGGATATCCAATACCCTTACTCGTGGTACAACGTGCGAGCCAATGAAGTATGGTACGAGGTGACCTACGAAGGACAAGAAACTCGACTCAAACTACCCGAAGGTCAATACGATACCCCCAAGGAGTTCATGGGTGGACTGAGAAGTCTGATGCATTATAAGTCTCTACGAGACGTCACGAATACTTCAAAACCCATCAAATCTTTCCCCTTCAAAAATCATGTGGACTTCGATTACAACGCACACAACGACAAGGCCAATCTCACGCTCAGCTCCAACGTGAGTGTCGAACTCAGTGCTACCCTACAGCAAATGCTGGGTTTCAATTACCAGGGGTACGCTGGCCCCACCGGCGAGATAGCCCACATCCCGATGGACATGCGTGGCGGTATGTATGGCCTGTACGTCTACTCGGACGTGGTCGATGCACACATTGTCGGCGACAGCAACGTACCTCTACTGCGCGTCTGCCCGGTGAAAGGCACGTATGGAGCTCAAGTCACCCACAGTTTCAGGCATATCGTGTATCTACCGGTCAGTCAGATCGATATTAGCTCCATCGTCATCGATATAAGAGACGACACGGGACGACCGGTGGCATTCGAACGAGGAAAAGTGGTGCTGACACTTCATTTCCGTCAAGTCCGAGCGGTTCACTTTGCATAATGAAGGTGCCTTATCAATGCCATACAGCCAGTTACGTCGATCATTACACCAAACAGGCCGGGGGTAACTTTCCTGTCTTTGCGGGTACACGCATGCAACGAGGACATGGACTGGGGAACATACTCGGGAGCATCGTCAAAACGTTCCTGCCCTTGGTGACGCGTGGGGTCAAAGCGATCGGCAAACAAGCGGTGCGCAGTGGACTGCAAGTGGCTGGTGATGTCTTGGGGGGTACGGCACCCAAAGAATCCTTGAAACGGCGGGCCAAAGAAGCGGGAGGCGTCTTGGTGGCCAAAGCACAACGCACCGTAGGGAATAAAAGAGCTGCCCCACCGAGACCACGCACCAGTCGACGACCGACCCAGCGACGACGCACATCGAAGAAGACCAAGGATATCTTTTCTTAAAGATGGCTTTCATCCATGCCGAGTCGTGTCCTTCTACCAACAGTGAATTTGATTTATGGACCGTCCCACCTACTCAGACCAGTGCCGAAGAGGGTCAATGGGTAGAACATCTGCCCCTTTCCAGCATTACAGCCACAGGCCCCATTGAATTCACCATCACCAACGCAGATACGACCTACCTGGATTTAGCCCGTACGTACCTATATGTGAAAGCTAAAATCACCAATAAAGATGGGACAGACCTGAAAGCAGATGCACCCGTGGGTCCAGTGAATCTCTGGCTTCATTCGCTATTCCAGCAAGTGGATATAGCCCTGAGTGATAAACTGGCGAGCGCCTCGACGAACACGTACCCGTACCGAGCCTACATCGAAACACTGTTATCCTACGGGCGTGACGCTAAAAAGTCGTATTTGACAGCCCCGTTGTTCTACCGAGATACCCCAGGCAACATGGAAGCGAGTCCTGATAATGCCGGCTACACGGAGAGAGTGGATGCCACAGCAGAGAGTCACTCGGTCGATATGATGGGACGTCTGCATGCGGACTTATTCATGCAGGACCGATACCTCTTGAATGGAGTACCTGTCAAAATACGACTAGTGCGCGCAACGCCTGAGTTTGCCTTGATGGCCGCGAATGAAGACCTCGAGTATAACATTGTCATCCAAGAAGCAAGTCTGTTCAGTTGGGGCACATCAGAGCCTTGGAGAAAAAACCAGCCCAGTACCCGATTCGACGAGTACAGACCAAGGTGTTTTCCGTTCCTAAAGGCAATATGATTGTGAATCAAGAAAACCTGTTCCTGGGGGATTTGCCCAAGCGTTTAACCCTAGCCTGTGTGGAGAACGTGAGTTATAATGGGACCCTCTCGAGGAATCCGTTCAACCTAAAAGCGTTCAACATCAATTTCGTGGCCCTGCATGTGGATGGCCAACAGGTACCGGCACGCCCCTTACAACCTAACTTTGGAACGGACAATTACATCCGGAGCTATCTGAACCTCTTCACAGCAACTGGCCAAATCAACCAAGACGAGGGAAATATGATCAGTCGAGACGATTTCGGCAAAGGATACACATTGTTCTGTTTCGATCTGACTCCCACCTTAGACAACGATCATCAACTGAGTCTCGTCAAGAAAGGCAACTTACGCTTGGAACTGCACTTCGGGACACCTTTACCGAAAACCATCAATGTGATCTGCTACGCTGAGTTTGACAACATCATTCAAATCGATAAAAGCCGTAACGTGCTGTGTGACTTCGCCACCTAACATGGATACAGACCAGATAACCACGGTGCTGGAGACTGACCCAGGAACACGTAGGGTCTTTCAAGGGGTGTTCGCCCGAGATGTGTTCCCATTAGACCGTGTGTATCCGGCTGCTTACGTCCTGAATACAGACCCGATGGATCGGCCCGGTGAACACTGGGTGGCCGTGTACTTGACAGAAGAGCAGGGTGAATACTTTGACCCGTACGGCCTACCACCCCTCCATCCCGATTTAACAGACTTCATGGATCAAGGCACAGAGACGTGGTGTTGGAATACTAAAACGTTGCAAAGCCTGGACAGTATGGTGTGCGGACAATATTGCTTGTTTTACCTGTACCATCGATGCCGGGGAAGACCCTTATCTACCATCGTCCACATGTTTGACGAGTACCCCAAGGCCGAGGACCGAGATGTACTCGTCTATGACTGGGCCGCCCATCATTTCAATGTACAAGTCCCGTTCTGGGCTTGAATTCTTTCAATGTACATACGCCCGCTGTTCTGGGCTTGAATTAATTACAAGCCCCTTGTTCTGGGCTTCAGTTTTCACGTGGTTGTTCTCACGTTGTTGTTGTTCACTGAATAAAAAAAAAAATGAGATCTCACCAAAAAAAAAACCTGTGTTGTGTGTTTTATTCATAATGCATCTGAAGATTGAGTCAAACTGAAATCAGTGGTGTAGGATGGGGCCAAAATATCACCCATCAAGGTTAGAATGCAAGCGCACTATAGTAAAAAATAGAGAGCCAATGAAATCAGCCCAAAGACCAAGTACGTATATTTGGTCTAGGTTTGGAGCGGGCAATTCATTGAGGTGCGTGTATACGGTGAGTGAAGAGACTCGTCCAACACGTATAGATTATGACTATAAGTTCTTTGTATTCTTCGAATGAAATCAGCCCACAGACCAAGTACGTGTATTTGGTCTAGGTTTGGAGCGGGCATTTCATTGAGGTGCGTGTATACGGTGAGTGAAGAGACTCATCCAACACGTATAGATTATGACTATAAGTTCTTTGTATTCTTCGAACCTTGCCGAAAGGGAGACCGTTTGACAGGTGACCTTTTGATCCGCGCGTGCGCACTGCCGGGGATGACGCGTGATGACGCGCGCGCGCGCGCCGCGTGCTGGGGGGCGCCGGGGCGGGGCCGCGCCGGGAAAAACAAAACCCGGCGGTTGAACATTGGAACTCTTCTGGGTTTGGAGGATGAACATACGGACGTCTAAGGGGAAAAATTGGAACTCTTCTATGTTTGGAGGTAGTTTTTTAGTGAAAAACCCGGAAGTGACGTGACAACCCACGTGACCTGCGTATATACTCCTGTAAAATAGAGCCGATTTTATTTCTTTGGAGGGGCAAGGTCAATAGTACTTGCGCTTTTTATACTACTAAACTGTGAAGTAGATTACATCTTACATAGGCCTTAAGGCCGTGATATGCATATGAAGTATTGTGGGGCATGGTCAGTACTTCCCAATTTTGCCTTCGTCTACTACTCGCCGATTTTTTATTTTTTTATTTTTTTATTATTATTATTTATTTATTATTTTTTATGCAACCCAAAGATAATATATGTCCCCCTACGCTACGTAACTGTTGCTAAAACCATATAAGGGGGTTCCCGGTAAATTTGAACAAATGATGACGTCATGACCGAAATATCAACAACGCAGTTTCCACCGAGGCCGTGTCTTGGCCAAAACCGATAATGTCGGTGTGAATTTCAATGGATGTAGGCGAAATAAACGTAAGCTATACTTCTATCACACACACAAACTCATGTTGGCCGCTCTCAAATTTTCGTACAGGCCTTATTGCGAGAACTTGTGCGAGACGTGTGCACGAAAACTACATGCGAAATCAGGCCTATTTTCTCATCGCATGGGCGGAAACAACTGCCGATATTCTATTCTGTGAAAGCTGGATGTGATGAAAACGCGCTGAGTCACACGTGCACTGGCAACAATTCGCAACAGTGTAATGAAATGTGTTCATTTTTTAGGCGCTCATTTTCTACGACCAATACAGCCAACGTGGTTTATTAATATGCACACACATATCTTTTTCTTATAGTTCATTGGCTGAACACCCTCTGTTTTACCACACCCACCCCACGTGGGTGTATGGGAGGGAGAAATTGATCTACCGTCACACCCCAGAAACAGAAAACCGTCGACACCATGACACCAGGAAACATGTGTGTGTGCCGTTGGCCGAAATCATTAGCTTGATAGTTTAGTGCGTTCATTTCATCCATGTGGTATACTGAACACCGGATTTATCGATGGAAATATCTGTGAATTTCGAAAAAATATATATGGAAATGAGATTCGTGGTGGTACCCATATTTTTTTAGGATACGAATGTATGGTGATGAAGGCTTCATGGTGTGTTATACCCACCTAGGAAAAAAACAGCTCCCAGACATGCATCAAACGCCCGGGAGTATGGAATATAGGTATACATCTGGACTAAACTCTTTTATCAGGTAAGCTAGACTTTAGTACTATACTTGCGTTGAAACCCATGCAGACAACCTATTCAAATTTCAATGCATTGGCAACATAGCGTCGCACGAAATATACGCGCCCCTGTTGACCAGGATTTTTTTATACACCCACAACAACAGACAATTTGAAGACAATTTTCTAGCGGGGTGTTTTCTTGAACATAATTGCTGTAATATACTGTTCTTTTTGTGGACGCTAAATATAGGGGAGAAAATGGCAACATTGTGACCAAACCATAACAGTTGACAGCTGTAAAAATAGATACCGTGGCATAAAATGAGAGAGCATTTCAATCTGCCAATTTTCGAGATGAAAATTTTTTCTTGACGAAATAGAAATGAACGCGAATCTATATTCTACAAAACATTTTTTCTTGACGAAATAGAAATGAACGCGAATCTATATTCTACAAAACACTAGAAAATATTAGCGTAGGTGAGTTTTTTTAGACTCATTTTAGACTGTTTTGTGCTTTCATCGAAAGTGAAAACACATCTCGAAAAGTGTGTAGCAGTGTCGATATAAATCTTCAACCTAGATGTAAAATAGATACCGTGGCATAAATTAGAGAGAGCATTTCAGTACACCTGAAAAAAAAAATGAAACCTGGACGGGTATCCTTCATCTCGAGGGGTCGCAAGTTCGATTCTTGCTTTCATTATGTGAGTATGTGTTGGACATGTGTTTTTTTTCTTTTTTTTTCAGGCATATTTTCTCATCGCATGGGCGGAAACAACTGCCGAAACAAATATTACCTCAAAGGCAGCAAACCAGTTAGCAATGTAGGCCTAAGCCTGAACAATTATATTTTCAATGAATACAAGGTTGTGTTGAGAAATATATCTCAAAATATGATTAATTAATGATTTTAACGAACACCCGACCGGCTTCCAACAAATATGGCAGCGGGTATTCGAAGCTCGAAGTCAGAAAATTGCCAAACTTCAAAAATTCAGATCTCATCAACCAGAACGTCTTATGTGCTGACAGTTATTGACAATATCGTAAAATATGTATACTTGCTAACCTTAGTTGGATTCGTCATGAAATCATTTAGAAATAAGTAATTCGAGCACTTTTTGTGACATAGCAAAACGAAGATGACAGCCGTTTCCCTATACGCTGCGATGGTTTACACGAAAAACCGGCTCAGCTATAAAAATCCATATCTCCGTAAATATGAATGTGCAAACTTTTTACGTCAAGACAATATTCTCTTATATGTGTACTTCCTATTCCCGGAAGGAATTTATGCAATATAAATTCTTTCCGCAATAAACTTACAATTTACTGGTAATGGTAGCGGGTATTCGAAGCTCGAAGTCAGAAAATTGCCAAACTTCAAAAATTCAGATCTCATCAACCAGAACGTCTTATGTGCTGACAGTTATTGACAATATCGTAAAATATGTATACTTGCTAACCTTAGTTGGATTCGTCATGAAATCATTTAGAAATAAGTAATTCGAGCACTTTTTGTGACATAGCAAAACGAAGATGACAGTCGTTTCCCTATACGCTGCGATGGTTTACACGAAAAACCGGCTCAGCTATAAAAATCCATATCTCCGTAAATATGAAATGTGCAAACTTTTTACGTCAAGACAATATTCTCTTATATGTGTACTTCCTATTCCCGGAAGGAATTTATGCAATATAAATTCTTTCCGCAATAAACTTACAATTTACTGGTAATGGTAACGAAATTCTCCGTCTCAATTTGAGCGGAACGCCAAGATCAAAGAGCGCGTGCTGCAACGTAGCAGATCACGTGAGGGTCTAAATATAGATCGTTTGTTTACATATATCAGCTGATCGTGTCTGATATATAACAAACAATACCTTATAACAACAGTACTTTCCGTAATATCTGAATAGTTGATACTCGACCAAGAATTAATTATGACAGAAAAATTATCTTAGATAAGTTTTCGACCTATTCATAGAATGGTGGTATATCCGCGGAGGAATACACAGGTCAAAGGTTAACCGAACTATAGTCGTATTGTATAATACTCCGCGCAGGCTATTTTCATACACCTCGGCCACCGCGCATGCGCAGAAGGCCGATATGTCAACCCCACCCCCAGCCCATTAGATGCCCCCTCCCCTAAGCTTCACTTTGATACCTCACTCGACCCCATCGGACCATTTTATCTAGGGACTACTTTTTCTCCGCGGAAGGTTTTTCCCAAGACCGAATCACCGCCAAAACCGCGGTCAGACCGCATCACCGCGGATGAATACATCCTGAATACATCCCTGCAGCAATTGTAGCCGCCATCTTAAACCCACCACCACCATCCACCCACCCAGCCGCCATCTTAAACCCACCACCACCATCCACCCACCAGCCGCCATCTTAAACCCACCACCACCATCCACCCACCAGCCGCCATCTTAACCCACCACCACCATCCACCCACCAGCCGCCATCTTAAACCCACCACCACCATCCACCCACCAGCCGCCATCTTAAACCCACCACCACCATCCACCCACCAGCCGCCATCTTAAACCCACCACCACCATCCACCCACCACACACCACGTGACATCAATACTCGCTTCTGATTGGATGAAACGTGACGTCACAAAGGTCATATGCAAATTTCTGAGGTCAATGTTGCTTTAAAGACGCTTTGTATACTACTCCGGTCCTAGTTTTATAATGGATGTCAACAAATTCTAAAGTCAGGAAGCTTTGTATAAATGTACTGGCGAACGTTATCCAATTTGACTTCTTTCTTTGTCTCACACTGATATCCTTATAAAGTTTGACGTATAACATCACGCATTATTATGTCTTAATGTCATCGTGTTGCTAGAAGTTGTGTATCACATTCTAAAGGGATGGCTATTCCGCCATGGGAATTGTTAAAAAAATTTTTTGTTGGGCGTTGTTTTAAACTATCTCTGTTTACATAAAAGTATCGTAGATGTCCGTATACTGGCAACTTGGGGGTAGATATAGGTCCTGTATTAAATTTTTATTGAAAACATCCGTCTTTGTGTTATAACTAAATATAGAAGATCCCACTGCAACTTAGCCTGAAACAATATATTAACTTCATAACCATGACCACTGTTGACCTCAGAGTTATCATGTTCAAGAGGCCGACAGTGATTATCTTCTGACAGAATAGACAATGATTTTTTGGATGCTGTTATACAATTTCTAAACTGAAGTCTGTTCCAAAGAACTGCCAAGAAATGCCGCTCGTTGTTCGTTACTTCTCTTAACTGTGTCGGAAAATATTAACGTTGTGGTTTACTGTTTATATACCATCTGCAGATAAAAAATGATATCTAAAGTGCTGACTATTTATTAAACTTTCTAAACCTTTTCCATGGAATGCGTGGCAAAAACTGACATATTTGCAATAACGAGAGGTCCTGAAGGATCTTGGCGCCCACAATTGTCCGATAATTGTAAGCTAATGACAAGAGGGTATTTTTGTCCATTGTTACTAAGAACAAACGATTGATTTGTAATTTTATTTACAGAATTTCGAATCTGAGCGAAAAAGATCGAAAAAGGGACACAGGAAAACACCAAGATATCATCTTTCTAAGTTTAAGGAGTTTCAAGATTTCTAGAAACTGTACTTATGTCAGTTGGAATAGTACAAGAGAAAAGAGCAAAGTTAGTCTGAAAGTGAATGTCCGGAGGATCTTTCGTCTTCATTTTGTAGTATTTTTTTTGCATGTGTCATAATTGGGTACGAAGACGAATGTCTTTGACCCTTTGGCATGAGTTATGAAACGTACTTAAGATTTTATAATGAGGAACGAATGCTAATTCTGTTCTGTTTACTGGGCTAGTTGAGATATCTCTTTTAAGATACCATGCTCGAAAATAGTAACATGGTACAATACTTAATACTGAAGGGATCCGCGCAGTAATGTTGAAACTTCGAAAATGTCTGAATCTTGATTATCTCCCTTGGATCGAAACGCGCAATAGTCTAAAGTTGTCGAGTTGTAACGTTGTGTCACAAGAGTGACGTCCCTTCATGTAGCAGACCCGTCGGCAGACGAAACCGTTCACTGGACTAAGAGAACTGATTTAAATTTGAAGAAATACATTTTAATTCCGAATTATTTGAACTCCTTGATATGGAAGGTGAAGGTATGGATATTCTCTATAGTCACTATATAGAATATGTCCCACTGTTTGATCCGCTGACTCGTGTGATGCAAGGTCACAACTCGGAAACTCGTATTAATTTTAAGCGTAACTTGGATTTTCGAATCGGACCAAAAAGGGCATCTTGCACAACTAGGCCCCATGTGGGACCTGTGTACCAAATTTCAGAAAGAATCCATGATGTAGTTCCTGAGGATTGACGATAACAATGTTTCAAGGGAAAATTCAAGATGGTCACCTGGCGGCCTTATCGGATTGTTGAATCGGACCAAAAAAGGTATCTTGCACAACTGGACCCCAAGGGGAGCCTGTGTACCAAATTTGAGGAAGAGCCATGCAGTACTGCTTGAGAAATCCCGATAAAGTTTCGTGGGAAATCCAAGATGAGCGCCTGGTGGCCATATTGGATTTTCGAATCGGACCAGAAAAGGTATCTTGCACAACTGGACCACAAGGGGAACCTTTGTACCAAATTTGACAAAGATCCATGCAGTATTTCCTGAGAAACCACGATAAAGTTTCATGGGGAAATCTAATATGGCCGCCTGGTGGTCATACTGGATTTTCGATTCGGACCGAAAAAGGTTTCTTGCACAACTAGACCCTAAGGGGATCCTGTGTACCAAATTTGAGAAAGATTCATGCAGTACTCCCTGAGAAATCGCGATAACAAGGTTTCATGGGAAAATCCAAGATGGCTGCCTGGTGGCCATACTGGATTTTCGAATCGGACCAGAAAAGTTATCTTGCACAACTATACCCCAAGGGGAACCTGTGTACCGAATTTGGGAAAGATCCATGCAGTAGTTCCTCAGAAATCGCGATAACAAGGTTTCATGGGGAAATCCAAGATGGCCGCCTTATGGCCATATTGGATTTTCGAATCGGACCAGAAAAGGTATCTGCACAACTAGTCCCAAAGGGGAAGCCCTATACCAAATTTCAGAGAGATCCGTGCAGTAGTTCCTGAGAAATCGCGATAACAAGAATTGTTTACGGATGGACGACGGACGGACGGACGGACGACGAACGACGGACCACGGACGAAAAGCGATTTGAACAGCCATCTGGTGATGGTGGGCTAAAAACATATTTATCACGAAAATATTATTTCTTTAATTAAAGCTGTCACAAAAAATGTGTTCAGATTTAATGGAAACTGTGACACTGATTCTGAGACTAAAAATAGTCAGCGATTCAGGATTCACACATTAGTTATTCCATGGTGAACTGCTTTTCGGGTAGAATGCTCGCTGGAGTGAAATCCGTAAATGTTATTAGATTTATTTATGTATTAAATAAAGCGGCAAATCCCGAGTATTTTTTACGCGCCCACAGTTATCTGCTCCCTGGAGCTTATGGAGCTGATTTCACGGATGACGTCACTTCTGTGGCAAAGGTCACCTCTGGGTCAAAGGTCACTTCCGGAGTTAAAGGGCACTTCTGAATCAAAGGCCATATCCGGTCACGTGACGGCCCAGCAAGATTTATTTGCCTCCAATAAGACCAATGGTACGTTTCAGCTATTTCAATGTTAAGCCCAATGGCAACTCATGCATGAACATTTAGGGTATGGGATGTGGCACATTATTTTTTCTGTCTCCGACTGCTCTACCATGACGGGGGTCTCGAGGTCATGGGTTGACTTTATTTGAAAAGTTCTGACTGTGCATGCGTAGTAAGTAGGCAGACGTGGGGTGGATGTTTTGGGGTCAGACTGGACGGGTGTGTAGCGGAAGTAAAGCATTGGCGCGCAGACGCTATCAGGAATTGTGGGGAAGGGGCATTGGAATGGACGTTTTGGGGTCGAGGTGGACCATCCGTGGTCCAAATGGGTCGTGTGAGATATCAGCACGCTTGGAGTAGCGTCCGACTAAACTGGCGTGTAGTGAATGTAGGGCTATGGCACGCGTGCACAGTCAGGAGATTGTGGGAAAAGGGCACTTGGTTGAACGTTTTGGGTCGAAGCGGGCCAATATTGGGCCTACGAGGCCGGGAAGGGTATCGACGTGAATCACTTCTCGAGGCCGATCAAGTACTACGTTGGTGCATGTAAAACTAGGATTTGCCATGAAAATATAAGATCCGGAAGCACGATTGTTACCCCTAAAATATGGAAAACCCCTATCAACTAGGTCTAGAATGGTTAATAACGGTTCACAGCGGATCGTGACCTGCCGAGAGGTACAGGGCGGAATAGAAAGGTGCATGTAAACAATTTCACAGAAAAAAGCGGATACGAACTTTACACCTGGTGAGTCGTAGAAATGGGAACTGTGTTGTTGTTGAGATAGTGTAGTCTCTCAATAATAAAAACGAGAGATCCTGGAGGATCTCGGCGCCCACCATTGTCCGATAATTGTAAGCTAATTACAAGAGGATCTTTTTGTTCATTGCTACTAAGAACAAATGATTGATTTGTAATTTTGTTTACAGAATTTCGAATCTGAGCGAAAAAGGGACACTGGAAAACAACAAGATATCATCTTTCTAAGTTTAAGGAGTTGCAAGATTTCTAGAAACTGTACTTATGTCGGTTGTTATAGTACAAGAGAAAAGTTAGTCTGAAAGTGAATGTTCGGAGGATCCTTCGTCTTCGTTTTGTAGTATTGTTTTTGCACGTGTCATCATTGGGTACTGGAAGCGAAGACAAATCTCTTCGACCCTTTGGTATGAGCTATGAAACATACTTAAGATTTTATAATTAGGAACGAATTCTGTTCCGTTTACTGAGCTAGTTTGAGATATCTCTTTTCAGATACCATGCTCGAAAATAGTAAGACGGTGCAATACTTAATACTGACGGGATCCGCGCAGTAATGCTGAAACTTCGAAAGTGTCTGAATCCTGATTATCTCCCTTGGATCGAAACACGCAGTAGTCTACAGTTGTCGAGTTGTAACGTTATCACAAGAGTGACGTCCCTTCATGTAGCCAACCTGTCGGCAGACGAAGCAGTGGACTAAAGAAAACTGATTTAAAATTTGAAGAAATACATTTTAATTCCGAATTATTTGAACTCCTTGATATGGAAGGTGAAGGTATGGATATTCTCTATAGTCACTATATAGAATATGTCCCACTGTTTGATCCGCCGACTCGTGTGATGCAACGTCACAACTCGGGAATACCGTATTAATTTTAAGCGTAACTTGGATTTTCGAGTCGGACCAAAAAAGGCATCTTGCACAACTAGGCCCCATGTGGGACCTGTGCACCAAATTTCAGAAAGAATCCATGAAGTAGTTCCTGAGAATTGAAGATAACAATGCTTCAAGGGAAAATTCAAGATGGGCGCCTGGTGGCCATATTGGATTTTCGAATCGGACCAGAAAAGGGTATTTTGCACAACTAGACGCCAACGGGAACCTAGGTACCAAATTTGAGAAAAATCCATGCAGTACTTCCTGAGAAATCACGATACCAAAGTTGCATGGGGAGATCCAAGATGGCCGCCTGGTGGCCATATTGGATTTTTCGAATCGGAAAGAAAAAGGTATCTTGCACAACTAGATCACAACGTGAACCTGTTAGTCCATGGGTCAAGATCCCAAATTTCACCGATCGGTACCACTCGAGGTGGCAAATTCTAGTAATGTTTTTCGAAGAGGTACATGTATGTAGATTTTATCCATATGTGATCACCCTTGCAGATCGGTAGCTTAACGGTAGCAAAAAACACTTTCTTAACCCCATCCCTGCTCGTATTCCGAACTCAAAGATTGGGGGCAGTGGAAAAGTTCCTCGGATATATTAGTTATTTCTGTCGCTGAAGGGCTAAAACTTCACATACTTCGTGGGCAGGGCCTGGTCCATTAGCACAAGTTAACATTCCTTAATTCCCGTTGTATAATGTGATAGTGACGTAATAACATGGGGCAGCATTTATTGTCGAAATTTCAGTTGCTTTTCCAATTGGTTTTTCCGATTCTGCTGGCACCATGTGATGTATCAACTTTGATAAATGCTATTTGAAGGCGTATTTGTATGTAGATTTTGACCATATGTGCTAAAACTTGCAGATCAGTAACGTAGTGGTAGTTATGGCACACTTTCTGAACCCTCCCCCCATCACATTGTGCACCCACATTTGGGGGGTGGAGTATGATTTCTTGGATATTTTAATTATTCCTATCGCTAGAGTGCTGTAACTGTTCACCTCCTGCATATGTGGTATTGGCCTTCTGTAAACAAGTTAACGGGGGTTGAAATGATCATTTTTATGACGTCAAAGTGACGTCATAACATGAGTAATAATTTATTTTTAAATTTTTGAAAATTTTTGCTGGTAAATCTTGAGGTAACAGATTCGGCTCATTTTTTTAAGGGGTATTTGCATGCAAATGCTATCCATCTGAGAGAGCCGTTGTATATCGGTAGTTTATTGTTTGTTATAGTACATTTTCCGGACCCTACCTCTTTCTGTATTCTCAACCCAAGTTTGCAGATAGGGTATGGTCCTTCCGATATTTCCATTAAGGTTAGATAGCTGAAAGGTACCAACCTGTACCTCCATGCCCTTTTTTTATTGAAGCATCTATTGAAACCTTCATCTGATGCTGTGATGACCTCACCGCGACTGAATAATAATGGTGATAATTTTGGGGTTATTTTATTTTCTCATTTTTACTTGAGATTGATTCTCATCTTGACTATCAATCGTCTTTCCTATCCGTATCTTCTCACCAAATTTTGTTCTTCTGTCACTATTGATATGAATCTGACGAAATGGAATTTTCCTCTTAATATACCATATCCGGCCTCCAGACTTTTGTTATAAATGCAATTAACCTTGAGGAGTACAAATACTTTCTCAATTTACAAATACTACAGCATATGGTCACCCTTTATGATGAGCTATTGTTGGCCACCTTAGAATTTGCATCGTTTTTAAGACGTTACCCTTTCTGTCCATCTTGGCCACCGATTGTTTGCTGATCCAGGTTGGTCAACGTGGTATCTAAGCAAATTGTGTGCTTTAGTCCTGCAAACGTGTTGAACGGTTAATCCACTCGGTGGTGAGAACTGCAAATTTGTTTCATAGCCAGAGATGTGTTATATGTGTTAGATGTCTGTATATGAAACGGGATGTTTGCTTCTTAAAATGCATAAACGTTGCCCTTTTAGAGCTTTTCTGAAGATTTTGATACACTAGTACCTCTGGGCATTATCCCATGAAAGCTACTGCCTGCTGGAAGCTGCATAAATGCATGCTCAATGGCCTTTTTCAGAGTTTGCAAAAGACAGAAATGCAGAAAACCCAATACGACCAACATCTTCTCCAAACACACATGCTAGACCTACTGATGACTCTAATGGTGGCAAAATATCCAGGAAATCAACAAGGTGATTCCTTGGTGACTTCAGCCTCGCTACCAGGCCATTCCCTCCCTCTATCTCTTCTACTGTCGAGAGCCCTAGCAAACGGCTTTTTCGAACGTAAATAATTCATTGGTGACGTCGCCTACTCTGTCAGCCAATCAAGTGACTCGCTTTGCTTTGATCAAAAGTCACGGGTCCGGCGCTGAGGTCGGAATGCCAGTGGGTGTCATTCAGGATCTCAGCCAAACAGAAGCGCCGCAAGATCACTCCATAATAAGCTGTTTAAATGAATGTCAACTGCTCTCATGAGCGTTAAGGTAGACCATGATATTGGCGATGATGATTCGTACCTGGATGTATAACTTTTGTTCGAATAAAAACGAATATGTTAAGGGAACCATGCATACGTGGTAACGTCATCATAGGCTCCGTCATCAATCGGATTGAAGCCGATACTCGATAGTGAAATGCTGCAAACCTGAAACTGGACTAACAGGCTGTGACCCTGCTCGACTGGGATGGTTGCTGAAAGGGAGTATCATATATCCCGCTAACGTCTTTGGTGGAACATGAAAAATGTCAGCGTTGATGCAGAAAATATGCCTACAACGTCAGCTGCAGAGACGGATAGTTCAGAAATTATTTCGCTTCCACTCAAACTAACTGTCCATATGCCATTATGATTATTATGATTTGCCTTAAAATTAGGCACATGGATGACCAGGCAGTTTGGAAATATTGTTTGGAAGTGGAGTGTAGCTAAATCCTTTGAAGCCGATTCTGTGACAGGTTTAGCTCTTCAGGTAACCGTACACCATTATATAAATGATGAATGGTCCCTGCATCGTTAAAACTCCAGGATCATCAGACCAACCTGCCCTAATTACACATTTTCCTGCATACAGTCATGACCTGTTCTGGAGATTTGTGATGGTGATACTATCGTGTATAACACTCAGGGAATTTCTGCATCAATAATCGAAAGCCCTTATTCACAAGACACTAATAACTCGAACTTCTACACAGGCATAGCAAGGTAGTATTTTATGCAAGGAAATTTGACAACAGTTTCGAATTATGTTGAAATTGAAGACATCATGATGTTCGTTTCATATCATCAAATCTGGTTGAATGTTCATATGGGTCATATAATAAAATCTCCATATAGAGCCTCATCATTACATCATCAATAGTTGATACCGGTATCCATTTTACATCACATACCATGCAATTATGGTTAGAAACGATTTCCAACTGACAAAATCGGTCAGACGCATTTTATTGAATTGAACAGAATAGTCTCCAGATTTGAATTCTTTGGCTTTGGTGGTCAAATCTTATACAATCCCTTTGTCTCTTCCATCCATTGACTGTATCCTATTTAATACCACACCGAAACGCGGTGATAAAATAACCTGAGTTTGTCTACGTTGAAAACTTGACACGAACACCGCCTGTGCTTTCAATCGCCCACGCTGATGTTAGCAATCTACTTCTGCCACATATTCGATATTCTACTCCTGCCAACAAGATTCTGGTTCCGTTCTTAACACACATTCAAGTTCACAAGCTGGGGCGAGATATTACCAAGTTGCCAGTATGTATTTGGAATGGACACTCAACAATCATGATACATGTTGCGCAGGAAATGTACTCTATGTCGAGTAGAAAATGTCAACACAAAATAGTAAAACTAGATCGACAGTTTAGTTTTACGCAACACTACCATGAGTTAAATTTGCTCTCGCGCTCCCATCGTTTGGCACGTTTTTGCATCGAAGAACCTATTATTATTTAATCGATGGGATACTATCATTTTAATATAACTGTCCTCATTCGCCCCCAAATGGCAAATAATACCTCCAGCTCACACTTATAAGGAAAGAGATAAAAGACATGTATATATGTATTACTCTGGCGAGATACGATGATGTAATTAAACGTTTTATCAGTTTATTTAGCATTTTATCATAGCATAGGCCTAAAATGTATAGGGTATAATCGTTTAGCTCTTTAGACATGGATTTAAAGAAAATATCTGTTGGGCCATACGTATACCCCGTCACCGCCAACGTTTGGCTTGGAGTAAGGATAAGGCCAGGTTTCATAAAACGAGCTATAATTACCCTATAAGCTACTGAACTTCACAGGTTATAACCTATGGGTAACAACTACATAATACACCACTTTAGGAAACATTGATGGAGCCTGCTACCTCAAATGGCACCAACTGAATAAGAAGTATATATTGAAAATGGACTAAACGGCCGCCAAAAACTGATTTTCCGTTTTATGACGTCAAAGTGACGTCCTCAAGGGGTTTTGTTAATTCATGTTTACTGGTTTTTATAAACAAGGACCTAAACGTAGTGTATGGAAAATTTCAGCCCTCCAGCAGCAAAAATGATAAAAATATGCGAGGAACCATAATCCACCCCCCATATTTGGGTTAAGAATAGGGGCGGGGTAGGGTTCCGAAAGTGTGCTATAACTACCCATAAGTTGCCGATCTGCAACTGTTATCACATATGGCTAACATCTACATAGAAATACCTCTTCAATGAACATAAATCGAATCTACTATGCAAAGTGATACCAGCAGAATATGAAAAAATGAATTTGAAAATGGAGAAAAAAGAGACAATAAACTGCTCACTGGGTTAATACGTCACTGTGACGTCACGAATGATTGTGACATAATGTTTGCCTCTTTCAATAGAAGAGTGCCTATGCCCTAAGTGTGTGAAGTTTTAGATCTCTAGAGGGAAGTATAAGAAAAATATCCGAGGAACCATACCCCACCCCTCAAGTTTGGATTTAGAAATGGGAAAGGGGTAGGGTTGAGAAAGCGTGATATACTACCCTTAAGCTACCGATCTGCAAGGTTATCACACATATGGATAACATCTACAGACATATACCTCTTCAAAAAACATTACTAGAATTTGCCACTTCAGGTGGTACCGGTTTCGGCTGTGGCCCATGGACTATGTGTACCAAATTTGACAAAGATCCATGCACTATTTCCTGAGAAATCGCAATAACAAATTTTCATGGGGAAATCCAAGATGGCTGCCTTGTGGCCATATTGGATTTTCCAATCGGACCAGAAAAGGTATCTTGCACAACTAGACCCGAAGGGGAACCTGTGTACCAAATTTGAGAAAGATCCATGCAGCAGTTCCTGAGAAATAGCGATAACAAGGTTTCACGGGAAAATCCAAGATGCCCGCCTTGTGGCCATATTGGATTTTCGAATCGGACCAGAAAGGTATCTTGCATAACTGGACCCCAAGGGGAGCCTGTGTACCAAATTTGAGAAAGATCCATGCAGTAGTTCCTCAGAAATCGCGATAACAAGGTTTCATGGGGAAATCCATGTTGGCTGCCTGGTGGCCATATTGGATTTTTGAATCGGACCAGGATAGATATCTTGCACAACTAGACCACAAGGGAAATCTGTGTACCGAATTCGAGAGAGATCCATGCAGTAGTTCCCGAGAAATAGCAATAGCTAGGTTTTATGGGGAAATCAAAGATGGCCGGCTTGTGGCCATATTGGAATTTCAAATCGGACCAGAAAAGGTATCTTGCACAACTAGACCCCAAGGGAAACCTGTGAACCAAACTTGAGAAAGATCCATGCAGTAGTTCCTGAGAAATCGCGATAACAAGGTTTCATGGGGAAATCCAAGATGCCCGGCTTGTGGCCATGTTGGATTTATGAATCGGACCAGAAAAGGTATCTTGCACAACTAGACCTCAAGGGGATCCTGTGTACCAAATTTGAGGAAGATCCACGCAGTAGTTCCTGAGAAATCGCGATAACTAGGTTTTATGGGGAAATCCAAGATGGCTGCCTGGTGGCCATATTAGATTTTCGAAACGGACCAGAAAAGGTATCTTGCACAATTGGACCACAAGGGGAACCTTTGTACCAAATTTGACAAAGATCCATGCAGTATTTCCTGAGAAACCACGATAAAGTTTCATAGGAAAATCTAATATGGCCGCTTGGTGGCCATATTGGATTTTCGATTCGGAGCGAAAAAGGTGTCTTGCACAACTAGACCCTAAGGGGATCCTGTGTACCAAATTTGAGAAAGATTCACGCAGTACTTCCTGAGAAATTACAATAACAATGTTTCATGGGAATTCCAAGATGGCCGCCTTGTGGCCATATTGGATTTTCGAATCGGACCAGAAAAGGTATCTTGCACAACTAGATTTTGTGTACCAAATTTGGGAAAGATCCATGCAGTAGTTCCTGAGAAATCGCGATAACAAGGTTTCATGGGGAAATCCAAGATGGCCGCCTTGTGGCTAAATTGGATTTTCGAATCGGATCAAAAAAGGTATTTTTTTTTTATAATTTATTTACTCTTGCACAACTAGACCCCAAGGACAACCGGGGTACCGAATTTGAGAACGATCCATGCAGTAGTTCCTGAGAAATCGCGATAAAAATGTTTCATGGGGAAATCGAAGATGGCCGCCTTGTGGCCATATTGGATTTTCAAATCGGACCAAAAAAGGTATCTTTTTTTATAATTTATTTACTCCCAAATATAATGTATGCCACTTTTACATAGTTTAAAAGCAAAGTAAAAAAAACAAACTTACATGACAATACGCACATACATATAGAAGAAAAATACAGAACAGGGAAACAAAACCGACTACTTCTTGTCAGACTCCGTTACATGTAGCATTTCAGGCATTTTCTAGGAATAGAAACTTATCCCACTTTTTATGAAATTGATACAAAGATTTATTATTTAATGCAATTTGTTTTTCTATTCGACAGGTTTGGCGGAATATTGAAAACACAGCAGTAATATCTGGCACTTGATTTGTAAAACTGCATCTATAGATATAATGTTTAGCGGACAGAATGAATTGATTAATGATAATAGGCGCATCTAATATGCCAAATATAATATTCTTTGTAGATAGCACAAATTGATAATCAAAGGATATTAACCAATCAGAGACTGCTCTCCAGAATTTAGTACAATACGAACATTCCACTAACAAGTGTACAATACTTTCAGTTTCTGAAGAACAAAAATTACATTTGTCATTATCAACCAGTTTAATTTTAAATAAAAAAGATTTCGCTGCCAAAATTCGGTGTACAAGTTTGAATTGAAAAGTTCTGAGTTTTGTTTCTATTGTTGTTTTAAAGGGGAGAATGTATATTTTTTTCCACATGTCTCGATCAATATGTTCCATAAACATATAATTCCACCTTTCTTCCCACACGTGTTTTTGATTTTCTTCTACTGGTTTTCTGAAAGTATTGTATAACGTTTTACATCCTTTTGGTGGGACAAGGAGATTAGATATTATTCCTGGGAAAATTGGTCCAATTTTTTCAACATGTAATTTTACCGTTCTCATCAACTCCGATTTCCAACTAAGGGGTATTGATGCTACTAAGCCACGTAAGTCTAAGAAAGTGCCACAAATCTATACTTTTCTCGGAGTTGATCAAAACTGTAAAAGGATCCATTTGTATCTAATATATCCCTCAAGTATCGTCCCAGTGTTTAATATATCTAAACTGGATCTTTCCATTAAGCCACAAGGGTTGATCTAATAAGTCACATTGTTGAGAATAGAATATTTTTACATACTCAACCCAGGACTGCATTACATCATTCCAAAACGGGTTTTTTATTTCCTTTATAACTTTACTATAATATTCAGTTCCAAAATTGATAAAATCATCACCTTTGAAATAGTTTTCTGGAAAAATTCTCCAATTTGCTTTTTGTGTTAGGTGACGTCTAACCCACGTCAATTTCAAACTTTTCATGAAAGTAAATATATCAGTCATTTGTAATCCTCCCATTTCGTATTTCCCACACATAGATGTTCGTTTGACTTTGTCATTACTATTATTCCATATAAACCTAAACATTAACCTTTCTATTTCTTTAATCAGACTATTGTCAGGGTTTATCAGTGTCATAAGTAACTGATTAATTTTTGGCAGGATCATGGTTTTAATTAGAGAAATTTTTCCAAGATATGTCAAGTCTCTCCATTTCCAAATACCTAGCAGTTTTTTCATTTCCGAAATCTTTGTGGGATAATTTAATTCAGTCATTTTTGTTAGGTCCAAAGAAAAATGTATACCCAACACAGTGAAGTCCTTAACCCACTCAAAATTATCTTCACCATCTTTATCTCTGTCGTTACCCAGTCATATGGCTTTCGTTTTTTCTAAGTTTGTCTCGAGACCAGATACCGCATGAAAAACCGAGAGGATCCGCAATACTTCGCGAATAGACTTTTTGGAACCATCCAAACAAAGCATTGTGTCATCAGCACACTGGGAGATTTATTAAATATTTTAATTCCTTTGACTTTAGGGTTATTCCTAATCAAAATACCTAACACTTCCGCACAGAATAGGAATATATAAGGCGATAATGGGTCACCTTGTCGACACCCACGTTCTAATTTAAAACGGGAAGAAATATGACCATTTTGAATAACACAAGATTCTCTATGTTATTATAGAACATTTTTATCCATTGTTTCATCGAAGGTCCAAAATTGAACAAATCTAGAATTTCAGAAATGAATTGCCAAGACACGGTATCATAAACTTTTTCAAAATCGATTGCCAGAAGCATGCCAGGTATTTCTTATGCTTTACTTTCAAAAATTATATCATATAAGAGTCTGGTATTTTCTCCTACAAACCTCCCAGCTACATATCCTTTTTGGTCATCAGCTATTATACTGTTCAATACTGGCTTTATTCCGTTTGCTATAGTTGCACTTCCTAATTTATATGTAACATTTAGTAGAGATATGGGTCTCCAATTTTTCAAAAGACACCTTTCTTTCCTTGGCTTTGGTAAGCACGTAATTACTCCAAGTTTTTGGGTTGCTGAGAGCTCACCATTGTGGTACGCAAAGTTTAATGAATTTAATAATATTCCCCCTAGATCCACAGAGGAAAATTTGAAGAACTCAACCGTATATCCGTCTAAGCCTGGGCTTTTGTTACATTTCATCTGTTTCAGTGTAGTCAATAATTCAGACTTGGTTATCTCCCCTTCCATACCTTTTTTCAAACTTTCTTATATTTTTTCGAAGTTACAATCTTTTAGTATCTCTTTAGTTGAAATGAACGAACTCTCTTGTTTTTCCGAATACAGATTTTCATAAAATTCCTTTTGACATTCCAGAATTTGTTCCTGATTTGTGATTATTTGATTTTCTACTCTGAGCTCCTGCATTGATTTGTTAGTGTAATTCCGATTTTCTAAATTGCAAAAATAAGCTGTGGATTTTTCTCCCAATTCATACCATCTTGTTCTAGATCTTATTATAATCCCATCTATTTTCTTCTTCCTGACTTCTTCTAACTCTTTTCGTACTGTATATAGCATATCATTGGCAATAGCATCTGTTGGTGTTCTTTGTAATTGAGTTTCTAGTTCTTGGATATTTCTTTCCAGACGATTTTTGCGTTCTTTAGATTTTTTCTTTTTATACGTAGAATACGATATTATTTTACCTCTTAAATGTGCAAGTGTTGTTTCAAATAAAAGCTGATCATTTATCATATATTGTAAGTCGTTTATATTACACTTCTCTACAAATTCTGGGGTGTATATATAGGGTGTAGCAACATAGAGATTCTTATATATATAGGGAATATATATGTGTGTACATAATTGATATTGTCCTTTATCAACTGCACAAATTCAGGATCTCCAAGTAATGAGTTGTTAAATTTCCAATAGCCTCTTCCTTTTGTATGGTTTGAAAATGACAATTGTAAACTGACAGCCTGATTGAATATTGGAGTCAGTGACGAATGACATGATGTTTTCAGAAACCAAATAAAAATCTAAATGGGCCATTTTCACTGGGTTTCGTTTAAACCAAGTATACCCCTTTTTATTACCGTGGAATGTTCTAAAACTATCTTCTAATTCTAGTTCGAATTATTTCCAGCACTTTATTTCTTGCTCTTGGATTATTTGTATGCTTGTAGTTCTGTAGACAAAGATCTAATTCTGGGTTGAGGACCAAGTTCCAATCGCCACAAAATACATACGATGAACTATCAAATTTAGATAAATTGTCAACTAAATCTTCATAAATTTTTTGATCATCCTTGTTTGGGCCATAAAGATTCACTAATACTATTTTTTGTTCCTGTAGTTCAATTTCCATGATAATATAATTTCCATACCCCACATCTTCTTTGATTTTTGAAACTTTGTATTCTAATTTATCATTGAATAGAAATGCAACTCCCCTGGACGAGGATGACGGACCACAGAATTCTGCGTTCCAGCTCCATTCGGATCTCGCGGGTCCTCTCAGTTTTCCATCGATATGGGTGTCTTGCAAACAGCAAATGTCAAGTTTTTTTTGTCTAAGCCAGTCAAAGACATCCCTGCGCTTGGTTGAATCCGCCAGGCCCTGACAATTCATAGAACAGACTCGTACTTTACTTGGGTTGGACATTTGAACATTAAAAACTCGATTTATTGACCTGCAAATGATACGAACCATGACACCAAAGAATATATTTTGAGTATACATGTATATACTTAATGAATGTTCCTGTGCCTTTGAGTTGAGTAGTTTTTTTTACCAAGAAGTTAGCCGGCATAATATAAATTTTAACAAAAACGGAGTACATTGAAGGAATCACGACAAAATAGATATAAAACCACACATAGATTAAGTCACTCTTCCGGCTGTTTGGCATACTTGCCTGTGGGCCACGATGCTTGGGAGAGAGGGTTGAGGATAATGTACAGATATCGGTTAATACCACCTTAAGAAAAACAATATTATATTGAAGTACCACAAGTTTATACTAGAAGATAATTTTAGTCAATATCAAACCTCATTATGTGTTTTTCGACTTATCCATTGAATCCAGTGAATTATTTAATCTTTGGATATAACTAATCAATTTATAATCGCACTGTATCGCATGAATACAATTACATATTTAATCTATTTTTATCTCATACAAAAAGCAAGCATACCTCAAATAGATCATTTAAACTTTCTACTATTATTTATACATGTACAGACGTTCTCGTGAATGAAATTCAACATTCTCTAATATATATAGTTATTTCTCCCGTTCATTGGACTAGTCCACTATTGAATAAGTCTATTTTGAACTTTGATATTAAGTGCATGAAATTCTTCTTCTCAGTCCTGTAAATCAAATTTGCCACTCTGCATTAGCATTTCATAATCATGGTATCTGTCACCTTTTGTTTTATGTCACTCGATTTTGAAATCAAATTTCTGATCAAATGTATTCTGATCAAATTATTTCTAATAAAATTCCCATGTAATCTCCGAACAATCTCTGGATATTTATCTTTGCCACTCCATGACAGTTCATGCTCACGAAATAGGTATTGTAACATTTACAGGAGATATGTGTTGCGACACGCACAATATATACTCAGCCTCTTTGTTGAGGTATCTTGCACAACTAGACCACAAGGGGAATCTGTGTACCAAATTTGAGAAAGATCCATTCAGTAGTTCCTGAGAAATTGCGATAACAAGGTTTCATGGGGAAACCCAAGATGGCCGCCTTGTGGCCATATTGGATTTTCGAATCGGGCCATGAAAGGTATCTTGCACAACTAGACCCCAAGGTGAACCTGTGTACCAAATTTCAGAAAGATCCATGCAGTAGTTCCTGAGAAATCGCGATAACAAGAATTGTTTCCGGACGGACAGACTGACGGACGGACGACAGACGACGGACGACGGACCACGGACGAAAAGTGCTTTGAACAGCCCACCATCTGGTGATGGCGGGCTAAAAAACAAATTAAGGGAAGTAACCAAGTTGCCCCTTGATAGTAAAGAAGCAGATACCCAGTATATTTGCCATATGACATTTGTGGAGAGTTTTACTGTAACCCCTTAACGCCATAGCAAAAACAGTTTTATACATTTTGCCAGAGATAGTACCATGCTATTATAAAATACTAAACGCGTCGACAATGTGTATGTCTCAAACCATTCACACCGCGAAATAAAACATGTTCAGACTTGTTGGTGCCGACGACGGCATTGCTCTACGTCGCGACATTGTACTGGGGTTTTGCTGGGGGAAAAAACCCTGTTTTGTAGGTCATCGCTCTATATGTCAGGTTAAATTTGCCGAGAAAATTTCTGGGAAAAACCTTGCTCTATTTATAGATCATGTCGGGTAGAGCCAGATCGTGGCAGTGAAACGCATATACGCACCGAGGTGTAGTAGAGAAAGGGCACTTTAAGAGGTGCTGACTATGCCCCAGGCACATCAATGTCATTTGCATAGCAATACATGCAACAAGAGAAGGTGAATCATCACGTAACGCCTAAACGCCTATCTTAACATCCTAGCAGACACATCGACGGCTGTTCCTTTCCAATCAAAAGCCCCCATTTGATGTTGCATCTATAATGTTCTCTCTTGCCCATTAGAGTCAGACTGGGAGTGATATGCGCCTGCGCTCTCGGGAGCAGTAGAGAAAGAGGAGTTTCGGAGGGGTAAAGGAACGCGTTTCGGGCAGATGGGGGCCTTGTTCGATTGGGCTACTTGGTAGAGTTAACTGTGTGTGTGTGTGTTTTGGTGGCGGTGGTGATGTGTGTGTAGTAGAGTGTCTGTGTGTGGTCGTGTGTGGTGCTGGTGGTGTGTGTTTTGTGTGTGTGTGGTGGTGGTGGATGGTTGTGATGGTGGCGGTGGTGTCGTCTTTTATACATAGTCCAATAATGTCTTTACGCTATGATGCAGACAGTGGAGAGAAAGAAAAATCAACACGTTCACACATTTTCATATAGTTTATTATCCCTCCATCACATCATACCCACGCTGGGGGAGCCGTGATGGGTATGTTTACAATTCAAGTGTGCTCTTGTTCAATCAGAAGCGGCCATTTGCGGCTTCATCTGTATTATCAGATGTATTATTGACTGCGCTTGTTCAATCAGAAGCCGCCATTTCAGAAAGCTCAATCTTCGGCCATGTTCTCTCTGATCCGTTTGTTTTAATCGTCGTCTGGCTGACCAGGATACTGTAACGGCCTGCATGTCCTGGAACACCTGTTTGCGCATTTCGATCGCATTTTGCAGGTCCTCGGCGGTTGGTAGTCCCATATCCTCTCCCAAGTGACGCTTGATCTTCATGATGGACCTGTGCGTGGGGTCGTCTTTCAGTCCAGGCGGTAGCAGGCTATACTGTTCATGGATCAGTTTTCCTGATTCAAGGGCGCATTTGGATGTACGCCCGTTGTGAGTTATCCTGTCCGTCGTCTTCGATCGCCGCAGCATAAGTATTAATAGCTGCTGCCACAATGCGATCCCAAGAGGTAGGTTCTCCCTCACTCATGCTTCTCTGGGACGTAGCCTGACTTTCTGAGGTCAAGCTCTCCATATCAGTAGATATAATCTCAACAGTCTCTGTTTCGGTATCAATCGGCGGAATCATATTGTCAGCATCTATATCGGCTTCTTGTGCCTCGGTGTCTTCAATCCTATGTATATTCTTCTGGTGTCGCGTAATATCATAATGTCTGGCGAACGTGCGTTCGCACTCAGAGCACGTATAAGCCATGTTAACGGTTGAACGTCGACTGTGCATGTTTTTGGGATACGCTTCCTTTTATAGACAGTTGCGCTCGCCAACGCCCAGATTAATGCTTCAACGCCTGGCGAAATAACTCAGGTGCTCTGAAGCTAATTCATCGTAATGCAGTGACGCCCGTCAACGCCTGTCGTTACACCTTAAGGTCTGTCTTAGCGTCTTAACGCCCTACCTTAAGGCCTTAACGCCCATCGTTACGCCGTAACGCCTCATCTTAACGCCTTAACGCCCCAGCTTAAGGTGGCTCTCCATAGTTTCGTAGTAATGGCTCCGGTCTAATTTCATAATACGATAGACTGCCCGTGTTCTGCTACATCATAATTCTTCTTGTCTTCTTAACAGCGTATATCTATAATACCATCCTATTCAGCATTATCAACGCTGCAAACGAGCACGTATAGATCGATGACTGGCTTCGTCTGCATGCTGATCGGGATCATGGAGTAAATTTTGTCCTGCCTCAGTTATGCCCCTTGGGTGTGCCTAAAAATCAGGACTCATTTACGGGAAGAAAATCTGACAAAAAGCTGGCAGGTTGACCCCCACTCTTTTTATGCCTTTTTAAGTTGAGACCGGACCAGGGAACGTGAGTAAGAAGTTTAATTGAAATCCCTCTTACAGATTTTTCTGGAAATTGAGCCAAAGTTGACCATTTTTCGACAATTTAAGGGGTTTTCCAGGAAAAATGAAGCAAGCTTGGAGGGGAATGTTCGAGATTCATTATTCTATAACATAGCAGTGCTATGTCTTAAAATAATAGTTTAATCATGCTCTTTCAGAAAATATATACATATAAGTGATTTGGGTTGAAAATTCTACGACAATTGGTGGCCGAAAAACGAACCCCTAGTCTATTCCATGCCGTATAGAAAAATCCCTGGAGTGCACCTTAATGCCTTAACGCCCAACAGAAACGCCTTAGCCCTACCTGGGTTGGGAGGGGGGGGGGGGGCGAAATGGCCCCCCTACCAAACTTTCTGCGCTATCTCCGGAACCAGAAAAAATAGAGAGCTGAAACTCATTGACTTTATAGTTTATCATATTGGGGTCATTTTGAGCCTATTTGCATAATCTCCCGAGCAGAGGATCATGGCTAAATTCAAGATGGCAGCCACGTGGGGTACCAGAAAAGTGATTTTTTTTGTAATATTTCTTCAAAATTTCAGGTTTTCCGAGACGAAAAGTGGGAAAAATCTGTTTTATTTCACATCACATTAATATTTACTAATTTATCAAGCAGTGTTTCCGGAGAAATTGCAAAAATAAAAAAATCGGAAAAAATGCTGTTTTCCAAAATGACGTCATTGTGAGGTCATCAAAGCGGCCATCTTGAATTTTTGTTTACATTTTCTGGTAGATCTTGACCGAAGAGTATAGTGTGGTAAGTTTCAGCCCCCTAGGTCAAGGGGTAAGAAAACGAAAATTGGGGGGGGGGCATTTCGGCCCCCCCCGCCCCAGGCCAGGATACGTCCCAAAAACCCAGGCCGGATAGAGGTACCGCCTATATCGTATAGACCGTAGGGCATAGGGTACACCAGGATACGATACGCTTGCTTTTATGGACAGTAACGGCCGTCAACGCTCAGCTTAACGCTTCAACGCTTTGGTGAAATAGCTCAGAAGCTCTTATTTTTCTAGATATTCCATGGACTTGACTCTAATTCATCGAAATGCAGTGACGCCCGTCAACGCCCGTCGTTACGCCTTTACTTGCATCTCAACGGCTTAACGCCCTATCTTAACGCCTTATCTTCACGCCTTAACGCCCTAGCTTAACGCCTTCACGGTGAGAGTTAAGGCGTAACGACGGGCGTCACTGCATTTCGATGAATTAGTTCCAAGTCCATGAAATATCTAGAAAAATCAGAGCTGCTGAGCTAATTCACCAGGCGTTGAAGCGTTAAGCTGGGCGTTGACGGCCGTTACTGTCAATAAAATCAATCGTATCCTAGTGTACCCTATGCCCTATGGGTTATAAGGTAGAGGGTGTACCGCACATGCCTTAAGGCGTTACGATAGGGCGTTAAGGAGTTGCGACAGGCGTTCAGGCGTAACGACGGGCGTTGACGGGTGTCACTACATTGCGTATACGCGTTTCACCCCCAGTCTGGCTCTACCCGACATGATCAGGGTTTTTCACAGAAAATTCCTCGAAAAGAAATACCCAATCGTACCGAGCGATGACCTACAATACAGCGCTTTTCACAGCAAAACCCCGTAGAATGTCCCGGCGTTGAGCGATGACGTCATCGGGGACCACCAAGTCTCAACATGTTTTATTCCTTGGAGTGAAAGGATGATACATACATCTTCTCGACGCGTTAGTATTATAAAATAGCGATCCGCTGGGAATCAATATTATGTCTTCTAGACCTAGTTTAAAGGAGTTTCCATATTTTAGGGGAAAAGTTCGGGTTTATGGATTTTATATTTTCAGGGCAAATCCTAGGTTTACATGCACTCACCCTAACTTGATCGACCTCGAAGACGCTTCACGTCGGTTCCCTTCCCGATCCGGTAGACTCAATATTGGCCCACCTGCTCATACGCGTCATTGCCCTACATTCACTACACGCCACTTCAGGCGGACGCTAATCCACGAGTGCTTCAAATTGATATCTCACTCGACACATTCGGACCAGACTCCCATCCAGTCGGATGGCCCCCGACGAATGCTTCAAACTGATACCTCCTACGACCACAAAAACGCCCATCGCGCAGCTGCCTATGCACTACGCATGCGCAGTCAGACCTTTTCAACAAAATTCAACCCATGGCCTGGAGACCCCGGCCATCGTATTCTACATCATGAGATTGGAATTTTTTTTAGGTGCCACACCCAATACCATATCTTTGGTCTTACTTAGGGGCAGATTTTGCGAGGCCGTCTAGTGAACGGAAATGAACTTCGACCCGGAAGTGCCCTTTGACCCTGGAAGTGACTTTCGACTCGGAAGTGACCTTTGACCCGAACGTGACGTCATCCGTGTCGTCAGCTCCACAATAAAGGACAAATAACTATGGGCGCGTAAAAATACTCGGGGAAATCCCCTTTATATACTACTTACCTTCACGGAGTCCTTAATATCAAAGTTCGGCGAAAGCAGTAGTTCGTCTATCCCTTTTCGGCAATTCCCGAGTATTTTTTGCGCGCCCACAGTTATCTGCCCCTGATTGTGGAGCTGATTTTACGGATAACGTCACTTCTGTGTCAAAGGTCACCTCTGGGTCAAAGGTCGCTTCCGGAGTCAAAGGGCACTTCTGAATCAAAGGCCATATCCGGTCACGTGACGGCCCAGCAAGAGTTATTTGCCTCAAATAAGACCAATGGTACGCTTCAGCTATTTCAATGTTAAGCCCAATGGGCAACCCATGCATGAACGTTTAGGGTATGGGATGTGGCACATTATTTTTTCTGTCTCACGCCGTAGAATACCATGACAGGGGTCTCGAGGCCATGGGTTGACTTTCTTTGAAAAGTTCTGACTGTGCATGCATAGTGAACAGGCAGACGTGGGTTGGATGTTTTGGGGTCAGACAGGACGGGTGTGTCGCGGAAATAAAGCATTGGCGCGCAGACGCTGACAGGAATTGTGGGAAAGGGGCATTCGAATGGACGTTTTGGGGTCGAGGTGGATCATCCGTTGTCCGAATGGGTCGTGTGAGGTATCAGTTGAAGCACTCTTGGAGTAGCGTCCGACTAAACTGGTGTGTAGTGAATGTAGGGCTATGGCACGCGTTCACAGTCAGGAGATTGTGGGAAAAGGGCACTTGGTTGAACGTTTTGGGTCGAAGCGGGCCAATATTGTGTCTACGAGGCCGGGAAGGGTATCGACGTGAACCATTCCTCGAGGTCGATCAAGTACTGCGTTGGTGCATGTAAAACTAGGATTTGCCACGAAAATATAAGATCCGGAAACACGATTTTTACCCCTGAAATATGGAAAACCCCTATCAACTAGGTCTAGAATGGTTAATATCGGTTCACAGGGGATCGAGGCCTGCCGAGATGTGCAGAGTGGGATTGAGGGTGCATGTAAACAATTTCACAAAAAAATCGGATACACCTGGTGAGTCGTAGAAATGGGAACTGTGTTGTTGCTAAGATAGTGTAGTCTCTCAATTTAAAAAAAAAAACAAATCAAGAGAAGTAACCAAGTTGCCCCTTAGTACTAAAGAAATCAGATACCCAGTATATTTGCCGTATGACATTTGTGGAGAGTTTTACAGTAACTCCTTAACGCCATAGCTAAACAGTTTTTTACATTTTGCCAGAGATAGTACCATGCTATTATAAAATACTAAACGCGTCGACAATGTGTATGTATCAAACCATTCACACCGCGAAATATAACATGTTCAGACTTGTTGATCCCGACGACGGCATTGCTCTACGTCGCGACATTGTACTGGGGTTTTGCTGGGGGAAAAAAACCCTGTTTTGTAGGTCGTCGCTCTATATGTCAGAATAAATTTGCCTGGAAAATTTCTGGGGAAAGCCTTGCTCTATTTATAGATTATGTCGGGTAGAGCCAGACCGTGGCAGTGAAACGCATATACGTACTGAGGTGTAGTATAAAAAGGCACTTTAAGAGGTGCTGACTATGCCCCAGGCACATCAATGTCATTTGCATAGCAATACATGCAACAAGAGAAGGTGAATCCTCACGTAACGCCTTAACACCTATCTTAACATCCTAGCAGACACATCGACGGCTGTTCCTGTCCAATCAAAAGCCCCCATTTGTTGTTGCATCTATAATGTTCTCTCTTGCCCATTAGAGTCAGACTGGGAGTGATATGCGCCTGCGCTCTCGGGAGCAGTAGAGAAAGAGGAGGTTCGGAGCGGCAAAGGAACGCGTTACGGGCAGATGGGGGCCTTGTTCGATTGGGCTACTTGGTAGAGTTAACTGTGTGTGTGTGTGTTTTGGTGGCGGTGGTGATGTGTGTGTAGTAGTGTGTCTGTGTGTGGTCGTGTGTGGTGCTGGTGGTGTGTTTTGTGTGTGTGTGACGTTGGTGAATGGTTGTGGTTGTGGCGGTGGTGTCGTCTTTTATACATAGTCCAATAATGTCTTAACGCCATGATGCAGACAGTGGAGAGAAAGAAAAATCAACACGTTCACACATTTTTATGTAGTTTATTATCCTTCCATCCACGCTGGGGGAGCCGCGATGGGTATGTTCACAATTCAAGTATGCTCTTGTCCAATCAGAAGCCGCCATTTGCGGCTTCATCTGTTATGTGCCTTAGATGTATTATTGACTGCGCTTGTTCAATCAGAAGCCGCCATTTAAGAAAGCTCAATCTTCGGACATGTTCTCTCTGATCCGTTTTTTTTAATCGTCGTGTGGCAGGCCAGGATAGTGTAACAGCCTGTATGTCCTGGAACACCTGTTTGCGCATTGCGATCGCATTTTGCAGGGCCTCGGTGGTTGGTAGTCCCATATCCTCTCCCAAGTGACGCTTGATCTTCATGATGGACCTGTGCATGGGGTCGTCTTTCAGTCCAGGCGGTAGCAGGATGCACTGTTCATGGATCAGTTTTCCTGATTCAAGGGCGCATTTGGATGTACGCCTGTTGTGAGTTATCCTGTCCGTCATCTTCGATCGTCGCAGCATAAGTATTAATAGCTGCTGCCACAATGCGATAACAAAAGGTAGGTTCTCCCTCACTCATGCTTCTCTGGAACGTAGCTTGACTTTGTGAGGTCAAGCTCTCCATATCAGTAGATATAATCTCAGCAGTCTCTGTTTCGGTATCAATCGGCGGAATCATATTGCCAGTATCTGCATCGGCTTCTTGTGCCTCGGTGTCTTCAATCCTATGTATATTCGTCTGGTGTCGCGTAATATCATAATACCTGGCGAACGTGCTTTCGCACTCAGAGCACTTGAACGTCGACTGTGCACGTTTTTGGGATACGCTTCCTTTTATGGACAGTTGCGCTCGCCAACGCCCAGATTAATGCTTCAACGTCCTGGTGAAATAACTCAGGTGCTCTGAATTTTCTAGATATTCCATGGAATTGAAGCAAATTCATCGAAATGCAGTGACGCCCGTCAACGCCCGTCGTTACGCCTTAACACCCGTCTCAGCGCCTTAGCGCTCTACTTTAAGGCCTTAACGCCCGTCGTTACGCCTTAACGCCTCATCTTAACGCCTTAACTCTCCAGCTTAACGCCTTAACACGCTACAGAAAAGCCTTAAACCTACCTGGCTGGGGGGGGGGGGGGGGGGGCGAAATGACCCCCTACCAAACTTTCTGCGCTATCTCCGGAACGACAAAAAATGTAGACGTGAAACTCCTTGACTTTATAGTTTATCATATTGGGATCATTTTGAGCCTATTTGCATAACCCCCCTAGCAGAGGATCATGGGTAAATTGAAGATGGCGGCCACGTGTGGTACCAGAAAAGTGATGTTTTTTGTAATATTTCTTCAAAATTTCTATTTTTTCGAGACCAAAAGTGGGAATAAAATATATTATTTCACATCACATTAATATTTACTAATTTATCAAGCAGCTTTTGCGGAGAAATTGCGAAAAATAAAAAAATCGAAAAATCCGAGGAAAAATCGACCAAAAAATGCTGTTTTTCAAAATGACGTCACTGTGGCGTCATCAAAGAGACCATCTTGGTCTTTTTAAAGACTTTCTGGTAGATCTTGACCGAAGGGTATAGTGTGGTAAGTTTCAGCACCCTAGCTCAAGGGGTAAGAAAAATAATTAGGGGGGTGGCCATTTCGGCCCCATCCCAGGCCAGCATACGCCCCAAAAAGCCCAGGCCAGATAGGGTTAACGCCCTCTCATAAAGCCTATATCGTATAGCCCGTAGGGCATAGGGTACACCAGGATACGCTTGCTTTTATGGACAGTAACGGCCGTCAACGCTCAGCTTAACGCTTCAACGCTCTGGTGAAATAGCTCAGAAGCTCTGATTTTCTAGATACTCCATGGACTTGAATCTAATTCATCGAAATGCAGGGACGCCCGTCAACGCCCGTCGTTACGCCTTTACTCCCACCTCAACGCATTAACGCCCTATCTTAACGCCTTATCTTCACGCCTTAACACCCTAGCTTAACGCCTTCACGCCCTATAGTAAGCCTCAATGCCCAATCGTAACGCCTTAACGCATGTAGCTAGCCTATAGCCTATGTGGGTGTACCATACATGCGTTAATGCGTTACGATACTAAGGCGTTACTATAGGGCGTTAAGGCGTTAAGATAAGGCGTTAAAATTGGGCGTTAGGGCGTTGGGATGAGAGTTAAGTCCATGAAATATCTAGAAAAATCTGAGCTTCTGAGCTAATTCACCAGGCATTGAAGCTCAAAGCTGGGCGTTGACGGTCGTTACTGTCCATAAAAGCAAGCGTATCCTGGTGTATCCAGTGCCCTATGGGTTATAAGGTAGCGGGTGTACCACACGTGCGCTAAGGTGTTAAAATAGGGCGTTAAGGAGTTGCCACAGGGTAATGACGGGCGTCACTAGATTCCGATGAATTAGTTTCATTCCATGGAATACCTAGAAAAATCAGAGCTTCCGAGTTATTTCACCAGGGCACTGAAGCGTTAAGTTGGGCGTTGGCGGGCGTTAGTCTCCATTAGAGGAAGCGTATCACAAAAGCGTGCCAGTCGACGTTCAACCGTCAACATGGCTTAAACTTGCACTGAGTGCGAACGCACGTTCCCCAGACATTACGATATGATAGAAGAATATACATGCGATTGAAGATACCGAGGCACAAGAAGCAGATGCAGGAGCTGACAATATGTTAACTGATTCTGTGAGTCCGCCGACTGAGTGAGTGAGGAAGAACTTACCTTTTGGGATCGTATTGTGACAGCAGCTGTTAATACTCATGCTGCGGTGATCGTGGACGCCGGGCAGGATAACATACAACAGGCGTACATTCAAATTCACCTCTGCACCAGGAAAACAGTCATGGCGATCTATGAACTGTATAGCCTGCTACCGATTGGAATGAATGACGGCCCCATGCACAGGTCGATCATGCAAACCAAGCGTCACTTGGAAGAGGATATGGGACTACCAAACACCGAGGCCCTGCAAAATGCGATCGAAATGCGCAAACATATGTTCCAGGACATACAGGCCGTTACAATATCCTGATCTGTCAGACGACGATTAGAACAAACGGATCAGAGCGAACATGTCCGAAGATTAAACTTTCTGAAATGTCGGCTTCTAGTTGGGCAAGTGCAACAAAGAATACATCTAAGGGGAAGAACATACTCGAATTGTAAACATACCCAACGCGGCTCCCCAGCGTGGGTATGATGTGATGGAGGGGATAATCTACATCAAAACTTGTGAAGGTGTTCATCTTCCTGATCGTTAGAGAGTTAGGGCGTCACTGCGTTAAGACGGGCGCTCAATAACGCCGCTGCCACCACCGGCACCTCCACCACCACATACACATACAAACACACACACCAGCACCACACACCACCACACACCACCATCAACATACACCACTACACACACTCCAACACACACACCATCACCAAAATACACATACAAACATGTCACTCTACCAGGTAGCCAGATCGAACAAGAGCCCCATCTCCCCCAAACGCGTTCAGTTGCACCTCCGAAACTCCTCTTTCCCTACTACCCCCGAGTGTGCAGGCGCATATCACCCCCAGTCTGACATTACTGGGCAAGAGAGAATTATTACAGGTGCAACATCAAATGGCGGCTTCTGATTGGACAGAAGCAGACGTTGATGCTTTTGATAGGGAGTTAAGATAGGCATTAAGGCGTTGTGTGGGGATTCTCATTCTCTTGCTGCATGTGCTATGCAAATAACATTGAAGTGCCTGGGGCATAGTCAGCACCTCCAAAAGTGCCCTTTCTCTACTACACCTCAGTGCGTATACGCGTTTCACCCCCAGTCTGGCTCTACCCGACACGATCTATAAATAGAACAGGGTTTTTTACAGAAAATTTCTCGAAAAAAATGCCCAAACGTACGGAGCGATGACCTACAATACAGGGCTTTTCCCAGCAAAACCCCCGTAGAATGTCCCGGCGTAGAGCAATGACGTCATCGGGGACCACCAAGTCTCAACCTGTTTTATTCCTTGGGGTGAATGGATTGATACATACATCTTCTCGACGCGTTGGTATTATATAATAGCGATCCGCTGGGGATCAATATTATCTCTTCTAGACTAGATGGGGTTTTCCATATTTTAGGGGAAATGTCCGGGTTTATGGATTTTATATTTTCATAGCAAATCCTAGTTTTACATGTATTCACCCTAACTTGATCGACCTCGAGGAGCGCTTCACGTCGATACCCTCCTCGATCCAGTAGACACAATATTGGCCCACCTCGACCCCAAAACGTCCACCCAAGTGCTTTTTCCAAAATTCCCTGTCTGCGCATGCGCGCCATTGCCCTACATTCACTACACGCCACCTCAGGGGGACGCTACTCTACGAGTGCTTCAAATTGATATCTCACTCGACCCATTCGGTCCACGGATTGTCCACCTCGATCCCAAAACCTCCACTCCAATGCCTGTCTGTGCATGCGCGCCATTGCCTTACTTCCGCCCATACACCCATCCAGTCGGATGGTCCCACACGAATGCTTCAAACTGATACCTCCCACGACCCCAAAACGTCCATCGCGCATCTGCCGATGCACTACGCATGCGCAATCAAAACTTTACAGCAAAATTCAACCCATGGCGTCGAGACCCCTGCCATCGTATTATACAGCATGCGACTGGAAAAACAATTAGGTGCCACACCCAATAACGTATCTTTGGTCTTATTTAGGGGCAGATTTTGCGAGACCGTCTAGTGACTGGAAATGAACTTTGACCGGGAAGTGCCCTTTGATCATGGAAGTGACTTTTGACCCGGAAGTAACCTTTGATCCTAACGTGACGTCATCCGTGACGTCATCCGTGACGTCAGCTCCACAAAAAGCAGATAACTTTGGGCGCGCAAAAATACTCGGGCCCTTAATATCAAATTTCGGCGAAAGCAGTAGTTCGTCTATCTCTTTTGATGAGATAACAACACCCCCTATAAGTACACCTGTATGGTAAATTGTGTTGGTGTTCTGGAAAAGAAGTCTAATGTTAACAAAATTCCCTGTCACAGCGAGTTAGGGACAACGTGCCGCGTAAATGCCAAACTAATGATTGACTCGCGTGATTGTGGAATGTCTGATTATAACAGTATAATATGTCTTTCGTATCCAGACTTAAACTTTTTTCACATATATTAGGATAGGATATCGGACACCTTATACAAATACCTCTTCATTAAGCACCTCCTCTCGCAGGACGATCGTTTGAACTCTTCCATTCGTCAACACCAAGTTAGCACCGGTGGGCAAAGGCGGATATTGGTGATCAGAATACATTTCTTCTATAGACCTATCAAGTGGGTATTCAGCCTCACGGTCTAGCTTCGGTTCTTTAAAAATGATTAGAGGACCATCAGAATTATAGCCAAACGCCAGTACTTCACAGTCTGTAATGGTTCCGTTGACATCCCGTGGCGGGATCACCTGTCAAAATATTTGTTAATTTTAATAAATACGTTTGTCGCAATGAAAAGCCCAGTATACTGCAATACTCTTAAGATAAGGATGGGTATTGATGGCATGCTTTTAATATTCTTGTTCAAAATTGATAATACAGAAAGGCATCTTGAGAAACGGGCTTAATTATCAAAATTTAAGTTAACCGTACGTAGAAGGCGAAATCTCAGTATTATCTATTTTATTTGGAAAGGTAGAAATTGCAATGATAAATTTCAAATTTGATTTCTGTTTCTTTTTTCACCCAAGAGATCTTCAATTATTTGGGCCCAGTACATGTGCCAAGGTTATTATATCATCTAAACTGATTTCAAACGAATGACTGACCTTTAAAAATGTTTCGTCTGTCGGTTTAAGAGTTCCGCCGTCTGATACATGTACTTGGACATCGAATAGTGCCAGGGTCTGATGAACATCTACTTCAAAGGCACTGTAAGTGGAGTCGCTCAATTTTATTGTACATCTCCGTTCATCGCCATCCAGGCCCTCCAAAGACAGACATCTATTTCCTGGCTCAACTTTTACCTGGAGAATGTAGATTAGAAAAAGAGATTGTCAAAGACGTGGGTTATGAATGTAAATATATTCGTTCTGTTCATGTCTTCTCGATAATTATTGTAAAATAAATTGTTTTTTTCCCAGTAACTCTATCTATAATGTCATATAATGCAAAGGATGTATATCCAGAGTTTTATATGTATGTTCTTTTGTATAGTATTTATTCGAGAATACGTTTCCAAGATGACGTTCTAGTAATTTATGAGGCGAAATTGTCATGGCACTTGGATCGAAAATGTTGACCTAACTCTATACCGATACCAATTTTCACTGCATATTGATGTTTGCATGCCAGCAAGAAGTTGATATATTCAATACTATATGAGATCTTGCGGTCTATCGTGACGGATTTCCCATGTCGGATCACGTTTTGAATAGAAATTTCATAAAGCGAAAATGCGATAAAGCCAGATGAAACTAAATTGGAACTGGGATTGACAGTGCAAGATGACAAACATTGTAAATCAAATCGTTTCTAAACAAATACACTCATAAATATATAGGCAAGCGACAATACCGGCTTCCAAGAAATTGGCAAATATATACACGGTCTCGGCTAATACTATGATAACTACGTGGATAACGCATGGAAGGTAGTAGTAGTAGAACAGCATCTGGGCCCCATTGACCTTAAAAATTTGCTTATGACCTCTGTGACATCACTTCCGGTTCCGGTTACGTGACCGGAAGTGACGTTACAGAGGTTATATGTAAATTTTTGAGGTCAATGGGGGCCCAGATGCTGCTATATTCAAACACAGAACCAAAAATCACATTGTTATAGGGAAAAAAACATAATTTATTTTATAACAGAGAACACAACATATATACAACAGATACTTCCCCTTATTATAAACATTTGAAGTCCAGTGCAATATCTGTCCATCTATATTTTAGCACTTGGGTATCACTCTAAATGTCCAGATAAGTTGTAGTCACACCATCTGGGAGAACTTTGCGTTTGGGGTAGAAGAAGGTGAAGGCATCTCGCTGCTGGGTGTAGGAGCGCATCCGGTTCTGGACGACTCGGAAACCTTTATTGGTCCCACTGGCACTGGTCTGGAGTACATCGAGGTACATCGAGGTACAGGGCTTTGGTGATGTTATTATCTCGACGATTGCCCCCTTTACAGCTGAATTTGTTGCTCCCCTGTCCATCGCAATAGTACGTTTTTGAGCACAGGGCAATCATGGCCTCACCCTTCCACTCGCGCTTGAAGAGGCGTGATTGTCTTTTCTCGGCAGCCATTCATCTCGTTCCGCTTCGTACTGGGCTCGTAGTTCCGGTTTCACTAGCGACTCCCAGTCCGGATTGGAGACGGCCATGTACGCGGAATCCATTTCCATCAACTGCCAGTCTGATTGGTCGAAATACACACCCATGAAGTCGTATAGGAATTCCAGCATCCGCAGTTTGGCCAGCTGGTATACCATGCACCCGATTTTTAGCCGCAGGTTGTACGTGATGGTCTTTTTGGCTGAAGTGACTTCGTAGGTGGTGTCGTCAATGACCTCGACGAACCGAAACAGTGGCGAGTTGATGCGTTTGCGGGCTTGTTTTGTGGTACAAATCTGAATGTCGACGTGGCGGTCCTGGTTGGTTACGGTTTTACCATAGCCACTGTTGCCAAGCAACTTCATCGTTTCTCCGATGATAGCTTTACTGGGGTCGGTGTCTCCTTCGCGACGGGCCGTGGTTACGTCGTCCGCAAACTTCTTGAAACAAGCCTCGAGGTAAACTCCATTACCTCATACATTTTGGTGACTTCCGGTACCAACGTAGTAAAGGGGTGCCCAGCAAGATCTTCTGGCCATACATACTACCGATCAACATACGCTGGGGATGTTTCAGTACTTCATGTTCCTCGGCATACGCCCGCATGGTGGGTCCAATGTCGTCTCGTTCCACCTTGGTGTTTTTAAAGATGGGCGGGCATTCGGGGAACTTTGCTTTCAGGTGGCCAGGGACGTGAAGCGCGTAGGATGTCGACCATGGTGATAATAGTCCGGTAATCCAGCAGCCGGTTATGAGCGTGTAGGAAGGTGTACAACTCGAGCTGACGGCGTTGCATCTGATGGAACTCACATTCCCATAGTTGTACATAGGCGTAGCCCAACCCCTGGATAAAGTCGCGGTTCTCATCCCCTTCTTGACGTAAGGCGGCCGGTGTCAGTCCACGGCGCTCGTTATAGCGCCCTCCTGCGAACGAATACTCATGGCCGTGCCAATAACAGCCATGGAAATGGAATACGTGTCATTCGAAGGCTGAAAGACACCATCCAGCGACAGAATCTAGAGCTGCGGGAATCCTCCAATACCATTGTGGAAGCTTCAGTCCAACTCGCAAAATACGGGGATCGGGTGAAGTATCTCAACGACAGAATTAAAAGATTACAAGACCAGGTCCAATGCTGTGTATGCAAGACGGCGCCAGCTATATACGCCTTTTTCCCATGCGGTCATCTTTGCGTGTGTTTGAAGTGCTTACCAATACTGTTTTGCACTGGAGTTCCAGTAGAGCCCTGCATTCATTTGACAGTGAAATGTCCACTATGCCGTCATGACACAGAAATGATCAGGAGGATCTACAGAAACTAAACCATCAGGTTTGAGATTCCAAAATCTTTTTTCAGGGCTACCTTAATCTCCCGAAAGAGAGAGACTTTCTTTCAAAAGCACAATAATTAACACCAGCTCCCACACAATAGACTAATAGTAATAAAGAACAACACCATCCGATGAGATGAAATATTTTTAAGAGGAGAGGAGACAGGAGAAAGCAACAATAATACGGAATATTTGTACAACAGTAAATCGCTCTATTCGACAATAATACGGAATATCATACAACAGTACATCAACCTTTTTTAACATTACGGGGCCAATTATAAAGAATAGTTAACTGTAATAGTAACTTATGGCCAATTTTTTCTCACACAATTTATATACATGAGTAAATAACACCTTGTCAACATCACGGTGTATTATATGGGTAAGAGCACAGGCAAAGTACAGCTCCGTTCACAAATGCAGCTTATATTTTTAAATTAATGTAGCTACGCACCTCCGCCTGGAAACGGGGGTCCCAGCTAGGTTCGGTAGCCAAAAAGTTTTCAATGAAGCTTTGGGGGGTATCCTCAGGCACACGGAGCCGAAAGGCCTGCTCAACATGTAGTTCCTGTACATTCTGTAAGGCTCCTTCTAGGAGGATCGTGGGTACCGGGTGTACGCAGGTATGCTCATCCCTACCATTAAGCGTCGCACACGCCAGGCAGTCGAAGATCCTACTAATTTCCATTGTTAATTTCTCCAAGTAAGCGATTTTATACACTTGGCATAAATGCTCTGCTGCTAAGGCCACCAACACTTCTGGGGCGATAGTTTGCAGTTTACGCCAGGCTGTTAGGTGTAAGGTCACGCCTACGACCACTGGCCGCCAGATGTGGACCGCCATATTGTAGCGGTTTCTTAAGGGCTAAGTCCCCGTATTGGTAAACTCTGTATAACCATTAGTGTTCTTGAATGCTGCCACCACCTATTTTTCACATCAAATAGGAAAGTTACTGGATTTCTTGTATCCTCTTCTTAACTTCTTCTCCGGAGACGCCGCTACCAACTGGATTCGGATTCTAACCTTTCTCCTTAATATCTTTCACCTGCTGCTTCGCTCTCGTATTAAATTTCTGTCTTCCAGCTTAATTAATCTAGGATGACACTTTTGTAACCGTTCTAAAGTTATAATGTTTTGTAACCTTCAGGGTAACACAGTTTCCAATAGAACAGTATTACAATAACCAACTTCAAGTCCTATATTGCAGTTCAACAAATGAAGTATCTCAGTTTATTGTTGGATCAATAGAATATATACAGTTCATCTGAAGATTAAATCTCATCCGTTGTGAAAGTTAATTTTTATCAACAAATAGTCCTGAATTAATTTAACAGTAAAGAATGTTCTCACTCTGGACTTCTCTTGGTGAGACTTGGTAAGTATGGAGAAATATGGCGAAAATGGTCTGGAAACCTTAATGACCTTAATTGGTAACCATTGCAATGGTGACAGTTCTATAACCAGGTAAATGATGACAGGAATCCTAAAAAAATGCTCTAAATGTCATAAATACAATGTAAACAGATGCCTCATTACTTTGCCCTAATTAATTGTCCAACGTCTGAGGTTCATTTGGCTTGAAATAGGAAGTACAGCTGTTGTAATCCTCTATGGTGACAAATGGTGACGGATGGTGACAAATGTTGACAAATGTTGACAAATGGTGACATGTCACCATATGGTGACTTGAAAATAATTTATTGTGATCTTCATTCTAAATGTTTACTTTTTCTATCTGTATTATGATTCTCCGTGTTATTTGACCGGCAGGCAGCACTTCCGTGTTCTACCCCGAAGAGACTCCGAGATCGTCTTACCAATATATACGATCGAGTTTTCTTTTATAGGTTTTTGATCGTTCACCGTGACGTAAGTTGCTATGGCCTGAAAGCCTGCGTGAATATAACGAACGTGTTGATTGGCCGAAATAATAAAATTACGTCACTGACTTCCAAAAGGCAGCAGGCATGCGATGTGTGCAGTCGACAACTTTGACAGAAAAACATGTGTATTCAGACGGCCGGAATGAGACAAATTTTGAAGAATCATGTGCCAAGTTATATATAGTTTTTATATAACTATTGACAAGAACGCTTCCAAACGGAGGATGGATCAAATACCTTGCACCGAAAATCACGCTTGCACGGAAAAGTGCAAGGCGAGAGAATGTGAACTTTTCCTATCGCTGTCTCCATCATTGACAGGGAATTTACGGGAATATACAAGCCATAATTCTTACGACAAGGTAAGCCGAAGTATCGATAATTTCGAATCATATAAATTATCAGTCCCAAAAATATCTCTAACGATGGTCAGATTTTAATTTTCCTGAGGTTTCAGACTCCGCGTTCGTCATCAAAACAAATGGCGAAGGGGCAAAATTGTTGACAACCTTAGAGTCGGCCAATTCTCGAAAAATCCGTTACTCATAAAATACTTAGTCTACAATCTTGACGCGTCAAGACAAGATCCTCCAATAGTCTCATGTTTCATGTCCTAAAAGGATATTGCCTGATATAAATTACAACAATTTTAATTTTGCATTTTATTAACGTGCAAAATGACTCTGACACGCATTTTGCCATATGCTAACATGTACCGCGAAGTGCTGAAAAAGCCGTGTCAACTTAAAAAATCCATAACTCCGAAAATACTGAACCAAAAATGTTGCTATTTCAGGACAATGTTCCCTAACATGTGTACTTCCTACTTCTTTCGGGAATTTTCGTTTTGAATTTTACAAATCAGTTATACTTACAATTTAGCACAGTGGGGATCCAGAAAGTTGCTGACTTCTCAATGCATTCGACGTGAGCGCGTGCACTAGACGGCAAAACAATCGAAGATCAAAGAAGAGTCCTAAAAATAGATGAGGGTCTGGAAGAGGGGATTTGTTTACAATTATCTTCCAGCTGAATTACCATTTGTCGAGAAAGTCATAAAATGTGGTCATAAGCCAAATATAAACCTATAATAATGTTTAGTATTTATTATAAAATATTATTATCTATTTTCGCCACAAAATCATACTGCCGGACCCTTATGTGCATTAACGGCTGACCGTTGTACATCGTGTAGCAGAGATATATTTGGTCATGAACGAAAATACGGCTCTCCGCTCTGCCCGTATCCTCGACGAATTTCTCTGCTTCTCCAAAAGCCGAGATGAGTTGTGTGCAGGCGATCGGAGACAGGTCAATATGTCTCGCGGCTCTCTTCCCTTTGGGGGCCGTGTCTAGTGAGATGCGTTGGTTGCCATCGATGGTCAGTGTTACATTAGGCGATAGTTTCCATGCCGATTAGCGGTATTCATCGCCTGGTTGATAATGGCATCACCTGGTATTTGACGTCAGTGATAAAGGTTGGTTCAGGAAGG